>JADBJO010000579.1:220000-235000 GCA_016801955.1 Conus betulinus
AGTAACCCTATCTATCCTCTCACAGCTTCGCTTCATCTGTTCGCTTTTAAAACCCTCTCTCTCTCTCTCTCTCTCTCTCTCTCTCTCTCTCTCCAGTCCTCCTTTTTCCTGCTGCACCCAAGTGTCCCGTCACGCGCAAGTTTTGTTTTTCACAGTGTCGTTGATCAGTATTGTCATGCAGTGTTACGCTGTGTTTAAAAACATAGGCAGTTTGCTACCGAAAGTCAATTTAATGGGAGTTTAAAGCGGGGTGACATTTGTCCTGACTTGGTTTGGTACGTTTGTTTTCAGTCACCAACGACGATATACCGGCGCAAACAAACCGCGGAATAGAATCTGTTGGCAGATTCCATTTACTTTTGTTTACCTCCAGGAAGGGAAGTTGGATCAGTGGAACGGTGTGAAAGAAAATGGAGAAGAATCAAAGAAAGAAAGAAAAAAAAAAAAAAAGAAAAAGAAAAAAGAAAAGAAAATGTTCAAAGTGCGTCCAAAACTTTAGAGAAACATGATCGGCCATTATAGAGGTATTTGGTCGTCACAGGCCATTATACCTGCAACGGAGTTTTACAGAGAGATTTAAAGAAACCGAGTTTGTATGTGTGTGTGTGTGTGTGTGTGTGGTCGAGGGGAGTGGGTGGATGGCGATGAGGCGGGGAAAAAGGCTGGGACGAGACGAAGGAAGAAGAGGCGGGCGGAAGGAGGGGAGGGGGGGGGGGGGGGGGGTGAAGAGGGAAGGGGAGGGAGGGAGGGAAGGCGGATCGACAAGGATTACGTAGTTCCACACACCCCGTAATGGCAGTGTGTATGACGCAGGCAGATAATAATGACCTCATAATCCTTACTTTCCAGGGTTTGTTTCACTGTCTTAAAGCGACATAAAAAAAAAAAAAAGAAAAAGAAATAACCAGGTTGCTGACAGAGATGGGAAAAGGAGGGGTAGGAGGGGTGCGGGGTAAGAGGGTTAAATGGGTTAAAATGAAAGGAAAGAAAACAACTAAAAAGAGAGAGGTTGGGGTGAGAGGGGAGAAGGAGGGGAGGGGGAGGTCAGGGGAAAGGGGGGTGGAGGGGGGAGGAACAGCGGCCGAGGCGAGCGGTGATCAGCGACTTGCCATTACTCCACGACTCATCATTCATAATAGATGTCAGGCGGCCGCAAAAGAATTATGACAAGCAAGAATTATTACACACCGGCAAAACTCCGCGAGGGAGGCGGCGCATTCTTTCCTCGGGCTGCTGTCCATATGACAAGAGGAGGTGGGGGAGGTGGTGGGGGGGGGAGGGGATGGACGTGACAGGGGGAGGATGGACAAGAGAGACTCGGCCAATAAGGCGGCT
Source organism: Conus betulinus (assembly GCA_016801955.1). Lineage (NCBI taxonomy): Eukaryota > Metazoa > Mollusca > Gastropoda > Neogastropoda > Conidae > Conus > Conus betulinus. The sequence continues at coordinate 221,336 of JADBJO010000579.1, forward strand.
GGATGGAGGGTCGGTGGGCGCCGCTACCACTGCAAAACGGACTAGCTCCTGGGAAGACGGCAAAGAAAAGAGGGAGGGACCGGCCGCCATTATTCAATTAGGCTTAGCTCCCTTTTACTTTTGTGTGGCTGGTGACGTGCAAAACTGGGATCGGATTGTTCGCGGCGGGGGCCTCCTCTCTTTTTCGGGTGCGTGTGGAAACTTGGCTAGGGATTGGTGTGTGTGTGGTGTGTGTGTGTGTGTGCGGTGTGTGTGTGTGTGCGCGCGAGCGCGCGATTTTTTTTTTTACTTATTGTATGTCTTTTACTTCTTCTTTTTCCTTATCTTCCACTCTTATCATTATTTTTCATTGTCTGTCTTTTCTGTCTTTTCTGAGTTGTCTGTTGTGTTTCTTTTTCCTCTTTCTTTTCGTTTTGTCTGTCTTTTTTTTTTTGTTGTGACTCCTTATTCTGTTGTCTGTTTTTTGGGTGTGGTTTTTTTTTGTTGTTGACTTTTTATGTTTTTTTTTTTTTTCCCTTTTTTTTTGTAAGTGATTTGTTTTCTTTTCTTTTTTTCTTTCTCGCATGTATCTGTCGGCTGTTGTTTTTATAACATATATTTTATTTCGCTGATTTTTCTTCGTGGGCATCTTTGATTTTTCTTTTGATTGCTTGATTATGATGATGGTGACGACGATGTTAGCAATGCACGCATGTATTATGCTGTATTGTATTACATTCTGTCGTTGTGTGTTGGCTCTTTTGATTCCAAAATTGAATTCTGGAACAACTTTTATTCGTGTTCTAAGACATAAACAAACAAATAAATAAATGAATGAATGAATAGATAAATAAGTAGATGGATGAATGCTAAATGAATGGATAAATGATTGAAGCCGACTGCAGACCACTGCCAAAATAAGCCACACACACACACACACACACACACACACACACACACACACACACCACCGTGCGCGCGCGCAAAATTATTGGATAAATGAATAAATAAAATGCATTGAAATTTGAAAAAAAAATAAAAGAAAATAATTGAACTGACATGGATGACAATGATTGCTGATTCTGATGGCGCTGTTAATACTGTACAGTTGGTTTTGGCGTTTAACGACTCCGCTTTCAGACAGTAGATGGTGGCGGTGACAAACGTGGAGGGGTAACGCTGATGTTGATGATGATGACCGCAGTAAGTGGACAGATGACTCTAAAAAAAAACATTGGTTCTTGTGTATTTGCTCGGTCTGCTTTTGTTCGGTGTCAGCATTGAACTCACAGCATTTGTTGTGGACGAGTGGACACATTTTCATTCAGTTCTTTACCGTGTATTTGAAAACACACCAAGAGTGAATGTGTAACTATTTGTTTGCAGGAAAGGGAAGAGGAAATGTCGTGTTTCTGTACCCTCTCCCCTTGTCAAAAAAAGACCTCGCTTTGGTAATGACAATAAATGGTCAAAGTGTCGAAAAGTCTCTCTCTCTCTCTCCCCTCTCTCTCGCTCTCTCCTCTCCACTCACTCTCTCTCTCCTCTCTCTCTCTCTTTCTCTCTCTCGCTCTGTGTGTGTGTGTGGCTGTGTGTGGTGTGTGTGTTACGAAAAAAAGAATTTTTTATTTGCTTTCTTTCGTTTACCCTTTGATTTGAAACACCCCAAGAGTGAATGTGTACTATTGGTTGTGCAGGAAAGGGAAAAGGGAAATGTTACCCAACCCCCCCCCTCCCCCCCCTTGTCAAAAGACCCCCTCTTTGCTAATGACAATAAAATGTCAGAGTGTCGAAAAAGTCCTCTCCTCGCTCCTCTCCTCTCAACCCCCCCCCCCCCCCCCCCCCCCCCCCCCCCCCCCCCCCCCCCGCCATAATTATCTTCCTCCTTCCACCCCTCCTCTCTCTCGTCTCCCTCTCTCTGTCCCTCCTTTTACCTGTCTGTGTCCCTCTCTGTCCCCCCTCCCCCCTCTAGCGCTTCCTTTGTGTTTGTGTGTGTGTGGGTGTGTGCGTGTGTGTGCGTGTGTTGTGTGTGTGCGTGCGTGCGTGCGCGCGTTGGCGTGCGTGCGTGCTTTGGCGTGCGTGCGTGCGTGCGTGCGTGCGTGCGTGCGTGCGTGTGTGTGTGTGTTGTGTGTGTGTGTGAGCGGTTCGCGTGCCTGTATAAGCCAAAATCAAAATTCTGGATAGGCAGGTGTAAGAAGATCAGTTGCACAGATCACTGTTCTGCCAAAGTAACAAAGAAATGAAATCGACCTCATGGACTTGCTGTTGTCTTTGAAAACGTCTAATTGTATTTTCCTGACCCGTGATCGGTAATAGGCTAATTTCACTCCCGCCAGTCATCGTGCGGCCTGATCCGTGTGTTTGTTGTGTGTAGTAGGTAGGCTATACGTCGTTGTGTTGTTGTGTTGCAGTAAGCTGGCGGCTGAATCGTTTGTGTTGTTGTGTTGGAGTCAGCTGGCGGCCTGATACGTTGTGGTTTTGTGTGTTGGAGTAAGCTGCGGCTGATACGGAGTGTTTTGTTTTGTGTTGGAGTAACTCGGCTGATACGTAGTGTGTGTGTTGTGTTGCTGATGAGCTGCGGCCGATTACGTAGTGTTGTTTGTGTTGGGAGTACGCTGCGGCTGATACGTTGTGGTGTTGTGTTGGAGTAAGCGGCTGCGGATAACGTAGTTCTGTTGTTGTGTTGTGATGACAGGGAGGGATAGACTACAAGACAAATGGGAAACTACGTACTAAGTCTCTTTTTTTAATTGATCTCAGCCCGGTGAACAGTAAAATATGAACTCTCTCTCTCTCTCCTCTTCCCTCTCTCTCTCCTCTCTCTCCTCCTCTCGTCTCTCCTCTCTCATCTCTCTCTCTCTCTCTCTCATCTATCTCTCTCTCTATCTATCTATCACACACACACACACAGCACGCACGCACGCTACGCACGCACGCACGCACACACACACACACACACACACACACACATGCACACACGAAGGTTTCACACGGAGTAATGCAGATGGGCGTGTGTTTGATACACTTGAAGAAGCCTTTGTGAATAAAAAGCTGTCTTTTTGTCCCTATTAAATTCGTCCCTGCGGAAAAACGATTTTCATCCTCCTGTTTAAATATTTCTTTTGTCTTCAAGTGTCTCTGTTGTCTTCGTTGTGGCTTGACGAGGTGCGGGCTGCCAAAAAAATAAATAAATAAAATAAAAAAAAAAACACACACACCACAGTGTCTCACACGTGGACAGGACAGATATGGTTATGTAATCACCACAGACCTGGGTGCTCGTCATATGTTGCCAGTGAGGAGCTCCGTGATTGTTTAGACTCTGAACAGACGACAAAAAAAGTCTGGGCTTAAAAAAAACAAGCTTTGATAGCCCCCCCCGTGGTAGCAGTGAAAGTTTTTTTTGTCTGTTTGTTTGCTGGGGGGGGGGGGGGCTTTTTTTTCATCCCCAAAATTTTATCCCCTCGTCCTCTGTCCGCCCCCACCCCCACCCCACCCCCCACCCCACCCCCTACGTTCGTCTTCTCGCGTTTTGTTTTGTTTTGTTTTGTTTTGCATTGTTTTCAACTTCTTTTTTCTGTTGTCAATTTTTGCTAAATCATTTTTTTTTTTTTTTTTTTTTTTTTTCCGAATGCCGAAAGAATTGTTTGCCTGGAAATTGTTTTTTTACTCTACTTATCAAAGACCATATCTATCTTCCGTCCGTCTGTCTGTCTGTCTGTCTATGTATCTGTCTGTCTGTCGTTCTGTCTATCTAACTATCTATCTGTCTATCTGTCTGTCTGTCTGTCTGTCTATCTCAATCTATCTATCCATCAATCTATCTATCCATATATGTATATCTGTCTGTATCTATCATATCAACCTATTTTATCTGTTTTTTCTGTTTTTTCATCTATGTATTGATCCGTCCATCAATCTGTCGATGTCTATGTCTCTCTGTCCACTTGTCCCTCTGTCTGTCTATCTAAATATCGTTCCCTCCTTCTGTCCATCTATCTTACCAAAGGTATGCATCCGTCTGTCATCTATAAGGCCGTCTATCGTATCTCTCTGTTCGTCAATATTAAACTCAATACTTGAAAGTGAAGGAAAGGTATTGCAAAAAAAAAAAAAGAGTAAAAGTTTAATATTTATCAAATGTTGATGTGATTGATATTCGATCGATGGTGTTTTTGATCCATGAGTTTGTCATTGGAATATAGTACTCTCTCTCTCCCTCCTCTCTCTCTCTCTCTTCCCTCCCTCCTCTCTCCTTTCCCACCGTCCTCCCTCTCCATCCCCCTCTCCATCCTCCCTCTCCCCTCCCCCCTCCATCTCCCTCCCCCCCCCTCTCTCTCTCTCTCTCTCTCTCTCTCGCTCTCGCCCCACCACCTCTCGTTCTCTTTGGGTTTTAATAGATTGCTACTGACTACTACTAATACGCTCTCCTACCGACCTTGACAAAAAAACAAGGTATTAAAGAAGACAGACAGGAAGCATGTCTGTGTTTGTATTTCACAGCATGCTGAAAATTCATCACGCGACAGGCTGACAGGTGGATTAAAAAGAAAAAAAAAAAGAAAAAAAAAGAAAAAAGAACACACCCACCAGAAACAGCTTTTCAAAAAGAAGATAAAAGAGGCGAAATGAGGGACTCAGACAATGTCAACAAAGTGTTATTGTTGATTTTTTTCCCCTATCAATGCAGACAGAAAAAAGGACGTTTCCGAGAACAAAGAACTTGTTTGACAAAAAGGTACGAGATCTTCATTGGCTGGACCAGCCGACATACGTACAAATACGTACAACTAAAACCTGCAACAACAAATAAAGAAAAGGGGGGGGGGGGGGGGGGGGTGGGGGGGGGGGGGGGGGGGGAAGAAAAAAGGGTGGGTGGGGAGAGAGGAGCGATCGAGAAAGGAGTGGGGTGGAAAAATAACCGAATCGAAAGAAAACTCACACCCCCGGACTGATACCACTGTGGGGTAAGGGAGGTACAGAGATTAAAAAGAGGGAAAAAAAAAAAAAAACTGTTATTACGTCAACAGTGATTGGGGCCGCCGCGATTATGACGTCGATGATAAACAAAACACTCTAGGAGCTGTGTGGTCGTATTGTGCCGCCCAATAGCGGATTATGTATTCGCCTCGAGATTTTTGCTCAAGATAACAGCCGAGATGAAGCCGAGGCGTTCCTCCGGCGGAGCGCGGCCTGCTCGTCCGTATTCTTACGCCGCACAAAAGGGCATATGTTTTGTCAAGCGATTGGAAAGAGATGCAGCAGGGGGAGGCGCGTTGTTTTACATTTTGCTGGGGGTGTTGATGAGGTTTCCAATGCACTGCAGTCACCTCCCTTGAAATAAACATGGGCGGCGAAGGCTGCGAGTGGATGGTTTATTATCAAGGTCTGTGAGTGTGTGTCTGTGTGCAAGTTTACCACCACCGCATGCCCCTATTTCTTCCCCTCCTCCCCCCTTGCTTTCCGGTCTGTCTGTCTGTCGGTCTGTCTGTTGTCATCTCTGTCTCTCTCTCTCTCTCTCTCTCTCTCTCTCTCTCTCTCCTCTCCTCTCTCTGTCTGTCTCTCTCTGTCCACTACCTCCACCCCCTATCGGCTCAAATCTTTCCATCGTTCTCCGTTTGAATATAATGTTCTTAGGTCTTTCTGCATCATCATTGCTGTTAATCATCATCGTCATCATCATCATCATCATCATCGTCATCATCATCATCATCATCATCATCTCATCATCATCATCATCATCATCATGAGGGCGATGTCACCATCCCTTTTAATTCTTAGCTGTCCCGTACTCTTGTCCTTCCCCTCCCCCCTCCCTCCCTTCTCCCCCCCCCCCCTATCTCTCTCTCTCCTCTCTCTCTCTCTCTCTCTCTCTCACTACCACTTTCTTCTTTCACTTCGGGCACCTCCGCCCCCGTCATCTCTCTTTTCTCATTTTCCTCGCTTCCCGTTCCTCCCCCTCCGTTAATTCCTCCATCTCTCTCTCTCTTTCTCTCTCTATCAGTCTCCTCTCTCTCTCTCTCTCTCTCTCTCTCTCTCCTCTCTCTCTCTCTCTCTCTCAAAACTTCTCAACTCTATATTTCACATCCTCTCGAGATCATCAATAGAAAACTTGGAATAAAATATAATGAAAGGGAAAAAGAAAACAGAAAGAAAGGTTGTAAGGGAAGGAGAGAGACAGAGGAGAGAGAGAGATTCGTAGAGGAAGAAAGGACGGATCAAGATGGGGGGGTGAGGGGGGGAGGGAGTGCAGGGGGGGAGGGGGGGAGGGGAGGGGAGGGGGGCCTCAGGCAGTCAAACTTGACTGTGCCTTTTGTCTTGGTTCGAGAACTGAAGAGGGATTGGCCCCTCGTTTTCTCTTTTTCTTTCTTTCTTTTTTTTTTTTTTTTTTTTGCTTCATTTTTTCTCTCTCCTTCTCTGATTCACCCCCACCCTTCTCTCTCTCTCTCTCTCTCTCCTCCCTCTCTACTACACACTCCAGCTAAAGTTTTTCACTTCCATAACACAGCGGGGGCCAACAATGGGCCGTCATTGTATGCGTTTGTAGATCTTTATCCTCTTCTGTAGCCCCATTCCCCCTTCTTCCTCTCTCGCATGCGTGTTGACACGGGAAATTTGTGTCACTCCCCTCCCCTCCCCCCCACTCCTAACGTTTCAAACCCTCCCCGCCCCCTCCTCCTCTCTCCCTCCTCCACTACTACCCATTTCCACAGTTCTTCTCCTCCTGTTCCCCTCCACCATCCGTGCTTCAGTGGCTCCCCCCCCCCCCCCCCCCCCCCCCCCCCACAATTCCTATCCCGCCTCTCTTTTGTCTCTTCTTTCGCCTGCACTCTTCGCACGCTCCATTCTGCCTGTAGGGAAAATAAAAGAGATATAGGGGACTGAAGAAGAAAGGGAATCGGAGGAGGAGTATGATGGAAGAAAGAAAGAGAAGGAGAAGGGAAAGAAAGGCGAAAGACAGAAAAGAAGAATTAAAAAGATTCAAAGGAAGAAGGAGAATACTTGGTAAGAAGGACAGAAAAGGAAAATGAGAAAGGAGAGAAAAAGAAAGACGAAAAGAAAGAAATGGAAGAAAGAATGTAAGGAAAGAAAAAAAAACGAGAGGACGGGAGGGGGGGGGGGGGGGGGGGTGAGAAAAGAGAATGAGAAAAGGAAAGAAAGATAGAATGTAAAGAAAGAAGGAGAGACAGAAAGTAGAAAAATAAAGGAGTGGAAGGAAAATGAAAACAGAAAAAAACAAGGAAAACAAAAAGAAATGGGAGAAAGTAGGGGCAAAAAGGGAAAGGAAGGAAGAAAGAAAAAAGGAAGAGGTCAAGAATTTAAGAAAAAGAAAACGAACAAAAGAAGGAAAGAAAAGACTTGACAAAGCGAAAGAAAAGAAAAGAATAGAAAGAAAAGAGGACTACAAAAGAAAGGAAAAAAAACAGATGAAATAAGGTATGAAAAAGAGGCACGATACAGATGAGTCATATCAGCCATGGCAAGGGATACGAACAGAATGAGAAGGTAGGACGATTACTCGTGGATGAGTGCGTGGGAGAGCGGGAGAGGGAGGCGGGGAAGGTGTGTGTGTGTGGGAGGGGGGAGGGAACAGGCAGGGATGCGACGGGATCATAGAGTCTTGAAGGGGTGGTAGAGAAGGTGAGTAGAGGGATGAGGGGGGGGGGTGGCGGGGGCTGCAAGAGATTCTCAAATTCTGCCTGTAACACCTTCAGATAAAAAGTAGAAGAAACAGAGGAAGTTAGATAATACGTATACGGAGAGCGGAGGGGCAAAAGAAAACGAAGAACAAAGAAGAAAAAAAAAAAAAGAAAAAAAAGGAAGAAAAAGGGGGAAAAAATGAAAGAGAAGGACAAAAAAAAAGAAGATAGAAAAAAAACTGACGTTGTCATGATGACCAAAGGTCAGGGGTTACATCTTTCACAACCCCCTCCCTCGCTAGCCCTACCCATATCCCCATCCTACCCTTTGCCTAGACGTACGTACATAATCTGAATGAGAGGCTGGTGATCCCCGCTATTCGTGCCCTACCACCCCCGAGAGAAAAACGATCCGAGAAAGTTGGACAGAAGCACGCACCCTGTCATGGACATCCCCATAAGTTATGACTACCCCCGAGCCCAGGAATTGTGATGAAAAAAAAAAAACGGGGGTAGAGTTCGGCCTAAATCAGTTTTCTTCCATGTCCAGTCCCTTCACCCCGGAAAAAGGACCAATGTCGGTCTGTAGGAGACTGAGGTCAAAATAAGGGATTCGCTTCCAAAAAAACCTCCAGCATTTGGTGTAACATCGCCCAGATAAAAAAAAAAACAAAAAAAAAAAAAGCCGTAACTGTAGTTCGATCTGGTAGGGACGATTCGTTGGTGAATACGGCAGTTCTTGCCTAACCTGTCGAGGCTTCTTTGTTTCTTTTTTGTCAAGGGGAATTGACCAAAATTGGTGTGTGAGTTGAGGCCCAGGCGTGCGACCCTTAAAAAAAGTGCACTGAAGAGTTTGTCTTGTAATCGTGTGGCCCTTTACATGTCCAGTCCCTTCATATTGCCTAACAAGACTGTTGTCGTCTTTGTAGGCTGATGGTCCAAACATGAGGAGGATTCGCTCCGGTTTTGTTAAGCCTTAAGGTTGGTTCTGTCGTGTGGCATTTGGGCGATGGTTCAAAAAAAACAAAAAAAGTGAGGACCTGTCGTCGTCTGAATTGGATGGATGATATCGTTGGCAGTTTTTGGACTGTTTGGGGGCTGTCAGGGATTTGTGTGAAAGTTTTTGAGGACGCAGCGTTGTCGACCTTGTCAGTGCCTGAAGGTCCTGTCTCGTGTCGTGTTGGCCATTACTGATATGGTTCTTCAATTGTCAGTGGCTGTAGGTCTTGTGGTCGTCGTCGCCTGTTTGGCACATTAGTGATATGGTTCTCAGTGTCAGTGCGTGTCTTGTTCGTGTCGTGTTAGAGTCGATTACTGATATGGTTCTTCATTGTCAGTGCTGAAGGTCTTGTCTCGTGTCGTGTTGTTGGCCATTACTGCATATGGTTCTTCATTGGCCATTACTCCAGTTTGTTCATTTGTAGTTGCTGTAGTGTCTTGTCTCGTGTCGTGTTGGCCATTACTGATAGTGGTCTCACTTGGCTTCATCTGTCAGTGCTGTAGGTCTTGTCTCGTGTCGGTCTTGGTCTGGTCGGTTGGCCATTACTGTTATGTTTACTTCATTGTCAGTTTGCTTGTAGGTCTGCTCGTGTCGTGTTGGCCTTACATGTTACTTCTCTTTCTGTATTTTACCTTCTCTTCTTCTTCCTTCCTTCTCCTCTTCTCGTCTTCCTCCTCCTTGTCTTCCAACTTGCCGGCCGACACACCCTTCATGTTCTTCTCCTCTCCCTCCCCCTCCCTCCTTCTTGCTTTCTTCTTCTTCTTCTTTTCTTCTTCTTTCTCTGTCTGGTGGCTTGCGGCTTGCTTGTCCTTTTAGTTTCTTTTCTTCCATCTGTCCATCTGTTAGTCTCTCATTCAGTTGCCTGCCTGCATCATCATCCTCTGGCCTCGTCTCGTCTGTGTCTGGTTTGGATGTCATTCCCTTCAGCCCCTTTATCTCTACCTGCACTTCAGCCATCTCTACCTCTATATGTCTTATTTATTTATCTATCAGTGTACAGAGGAGAAGGGGGGGGTGGGAGCAGCGGGGAGCGGAGTCCCGTAGTTCGGAGGGAGAGGAGGAGAGAGAGCGAAAGAAGAACACATGGTTATGTTCACGAGACAGAATTTGGATGGTCCCCACGCTGCTGGCCGTGATGGGTTTTATGAGATTAATCTAACTTTATGTCCTCTTCCTTTTCCTCACCCTCCCTTCCTTCCCCCACCTTCACCACCATTTTCCTCCTCCCGCTTTTGTAACAGAGGTAGTTCAGTGGAATCATCGTTTCAGTTTTGAGGGCGTATGAATTGTTTCTCGTGCTTCTGATCTTCGCCCCATGTACTTATTTGCAATAGCGTATCGTCACACACACACACAACACACCAACACACACGACACACACACACACGCACACACACACACAACCAATCCACACACTCCGGGAGCAGGCTGTGACTCGCTTCTCTCTCTTCTCTCGCTCTTCTCTCACTCAACACACATAAAAAACCCACAACACAACACAAGCAGGCACACACAGCACCCACCCAAACACACACAAACACCACCCCTCTATCTATCAGTGTAACATAGCTCTTCTCTCCCGATCTCTCATCAATCCTCTCTCTCTCCTCCTCCTCCTCCTCGTCTCTCTCTCGTCTCTCTCTCCTCTCTCTCTTCTCCTCTCTCTCTGTTGTGTGTGTGTGTTTGTGTGTGTTTAGTTAACACATTTTATATAACAATAGTTAATCAGCAGATCTTATTAAATATTGTTCTCAACCATCTTCATATCATCATCATAATTATAGATAGACAGATAGACAGACAGACAGATAGTTTTGTTTGTATGACCACACACACACCGACACACCACACACACACACAACGCGCAGCACACACCGCACACCACACACACACACACACACACACACACACCACACTCATGAAGAGAGAGAGGGAGGGTGAGGGCAGGAGGGAGAGAGAGCGAACGGATGGTATTCGTTCGGGGAGGGGGAGGGGATGGTGGTCGGGGGGTCGGGAGATAGATGGGGACGGAGGTAGGAGGGAGAACGGTCGGAAGAAGGGGCCGGGGGAGGAGCGTGGCGGGTGGGGGGGGGTTGGGGGGGGGGGGGGGGGGTGGGGGGGGGGGGGGGGAGTTGGGGGATAACCAGAGCAGAGTGAGATACAGAAGGTGAGGTGGACTGCAAGAATTGTTTGTTTACCACTCGTGGACCGTGGGGTGAACAAACTCATCTTATCTCCTGCAGGAGCCTGGGCTTCTGTGAAGGATAAAGGAAAGAGCCGCCCCTCAAATCGTGCAACCATCTCCCCCCTGCCTCGGTCTCGCTTCTCCGTCCCTTCCGTCCGTCCTGCTGTCTGTCTGTCTGTCTGGCTGTCCTGTCTGTCTGTCTGTCTCTCTCGCCTGTCTCTCTCTCTCTCTCTCGGCAGTCCTCCTCTCTCTCTCTCTCGTCTCCTCTCTCTCTCTTTCCCCCTCTCTTTCTTCTTCACCCTCTCTCCCCCTCCCTCCCCTCCTCCGCTCTCCCGCCCTCCCTCTCTTCTTAATCTACACCTTCTCCTCTCTCTCTCCCTTTCTTCCCCTCCCTCTCCCCCTCTCTCTCTCGAGTTCACCTCTCTCCCTCCCTCCCTCCCTCCCCCCCCCCTCCTCTCTCTTCTCTTCTCGAATCATTCTCCTCTCTCTCCTCCCTCTCTGTGGAGTTAGGCCGAGTAGCACTGGGTGGCATTTCATTATCTTATCAGCTCAAAAAAGAAAAATTCTCTCGACGTTAACAAAAAAAAAAAGAAAAAAATTTTTAAAAAGGAAAGAAAAGATTCAGAGATAGTGGTTCCATGCACGTTATTTTCTGGCGTAATTTCTTATGACATTAATTGTGCAGTTGCACTGTCCTCCGCCCCCCTCAATTTCACCTCTCTCTCTGTGCTCTCTCTCTCTCCTCTCCCTCTCTCTCTCGTCTCGCTCTCTTCTCTCTCTCTCTCTCTCTCTCTGTCTCTCTCTCTCACTTTCCCATCTCTCTCTTACTCTATGTCTCTGTCTCTCTCTCCAGTCTGCCCTATCTCTTTCCTCCCCCTCCTCTTTCTACTCTGTGTCTGTACTTTGTGTATCTGTCTCTCTCTTCTCTGTCTTCTCTTTTTTCTCTCTTCTTCCTCCCCTCTCTCCCTCTTCCCTCATTCTCTCAGTCTCCTCTCAACCTCTCGCTCCCCTCCTCTCTCATCTCCCTCTCTCTCCCTATCCTCTCTCTCTGCGTCTCCTCCTCTCCTCTCTCTCTCTCTCTCTCTCTCTCCTCTGCTCCCTCCTCCTCTCTCTCTCTCTCCTCTCCTCTCTCTCTCCGTCCCCCCCCCCACCCCCCTCCTTCCTCTCTCGTCTCAGTCCTTCTCCCCTCTCTTTTCTTTCCGTCCCTCCCCCCCCCCCCCCTCTCTCTCTCTTTCACAGTCCTTCTTCCTCTTAATGCTTTTGCCTCCCTCCTCCTGCTCCCTCCACGATCCTCCTCCACCTGTATATCTGCTGTGTAATGCAGTGGCCAGTGCTCGTGCAACAGCATGAAGTGTTCCGCACGGGGGGCCCAGTTCCCCCCCCCCACCCCGCCCCCCCCCCCCCCCCCCCCCCCCCCCCCCCCCCCCCCCCCCCCTTCTCCTCCAGCCCACACTTATCAGACAGGTGACAAGTGGGATTATTGTGAGGGCATCATCTCCACCACCTCCTCCACCACCACCACGTCCACCACCACCATCCTTGTCAGCAACCCAGTCTTGATACGCCGCATGCACGCCTGAAATCCTCCCCCCCCCCCCCCCCCCCCCCCTTTCTTCCCCCTTCCCCCCAGTATTTTTTCCCTCCAGTGTCATCGCCATTCTCCTTCTAACCCCCCCCCCCCCCCCCCTTTCCTTTCCCCTCATAATCTCTCTTTTGCCGAGTCTTCGGCAACATGAAGATGACGTCATCAGGCAAAGCTGACGTCATTTTCTTGGTAGTCCGGTCTTTATCACGCGCTTCAGATGGATTGCGTCATTCTGTTTGGGCCGAGGGTAGTGAAGTCTTTTTTTTTATTTTTTTATTTTTTTTTTTTTTAAACGTCATCCCCTCTTGTGCGAAGGATGTTCTTGGGTCATCCTCCTCTTGACTGTTAGTGATGAGCACGTGCTGGTTGACGTGAGGAATGTGAGACACCCTTCTGATCTGTCCGATCAGGTCTTCAAACAGTCGCCGCGCGCATCATAAGGGAGACTTTGTGTCTTGCCAGCAGCAGGAGGAACAGTGACAGTGTGCAAGCTGTAGCAGTGATAGTGGTGGTAGCAGATGTTGTTGCTGCTGTTGTTGTTGTTGTAGGAGGAGATGAAGCAGCAGTGATGGTGGTGATGGTCGTCATCGGAGGGAGGAACAGGGAACAAATAATGTGAAGGAGAAGAAGAAAATCACACCTCCGTGCGAAAACGGACAGAATGTGTGAACATGGCTTCTTTGCTGGTGCACGCCGATTTTATACATGGCTGCCTCCCTGCACCAAACGCCCATCCATGTCCCCCCCCCCCATATCTCCCCTGCTCCGGCTTTACAACACACGCAAGCAACCCCGTACCCCCCCCCCCCTCTCTCTCTCTAGCTCTCTCTCCTCTCTCTCTCTCTCTCTCTCTCTGCAAACACCACCATGAACCGGAGAGAGATGCTCATCAAAGTGGGACCACAGATGCACAAGTCAACATGACTAGCGGAAGATGGTCCAGGGACAGTGGGAAGTAGGACAGGGGCTGCTGCTGCTGCGGGGTGGTGGTGAGGAGGGGGGGGGGGGATGTGGGTGATGGAGGGGAGAGGGGGGGTGGTGATTCTTGAGGTGATTTATTGTCTGAGGACAAGGAGCCACAGTGAATACCCAGTGTCGTCTTATCTCCCTTGAGATCCCATCTGAGACCGCGCGAGTTATGTCCCATTACATGAGGTGGGAGGAGAAGAGGGACGGGAGGGGGTGGGGGGGGGGGGGGGGGGCGGGTTGGGGGGGGGTGGGGGTGAGGTGGGATGGAGGTGGAAATTCTGTGGGTTTTGGATTGAAATTATAAAAAAAA
>JADBJO010000579.1:250000-252500 GCA_016801955.1 Conus betulinus
ACAATAAAATCCATATTCACAAAGGCAGTCGCTTCCCTGCGTTGTATCTGTTGTATAGCTGTTCTGGAAATAAACATGGCTGCATTCTGTCATTTTTCATGCATTTAAATATCAGGGTTGAAAAAAAAAGGCAAGCAGTATGATAAAGTGGAAAACAATACTGATTGAATGCCACAAGAGATCCTGATTGGATAATTTCATTATTCATTTTCATGTCAAATGAGCAGTTTACATTTTGGGGTCGATAATGTCTGCTTAATCACAACCCATCTTTGTTTTGTAACCGAACACTGCCAGAATCAGTATATGATAAAAACTTTTTTTCATACTGGAGGCTGGTTTCGATTGGAGTATGCTGCCGTTACCAAGGTATGATGATAAACAATGTTGAAAAAATATATGATAGTCTCTGGATGTATACATGCTGCTAGGATCAGTTAATGATGAAAAAATGAAACAGTGTGTGATAGTTTCTGTGTGCGTGCAAACTGCCAAATGCATACGACACTGAAAACCAAGCATCCTTTAAAACAATGTATGACAGGTTGATAGTTTCTGTGTGTGCACACTGCGCGAGAATCTGTGTATATAGAAAAAAAAACAATTCAACCTTAAGATAATGTATGGTAGTTAGTTCCTTGATGTGTACGCTGCCATAATCAACGTATGATTAAAATGAATCCAACCTCATCGACCTTAGAATAATGCATGATGCTTTTTTATGTGTGTGCGCTGCCAAATGTAATGTAAAGTTAACCTTCAAATAGTGTAAGCTAGATTTTTTTTTTACATGCGTACACCACCAAAAAACAATGTATACCTAACCTTGAAATAAACTCTAATAGTTTTTCTTTATTTCCCATGTGCGTATATTGCCCAAATCAATGCACGATTAGGAAATAGCTAACCTTGTAACAATGTGTAGTAGTTTCCATCTGTATAAACTTCCAGACTTGATGAATCATGGGAAAAAATAACCTTGTAATAATGTCGGAGAATTTCATTTCGTGTACACTACGAGAATCAGTGTACGAACCAAACAACCACAACGTACCCGAAACAAAGCAAAACAAACAAACAAACAAAAAAGGAGCAACTCGCAACAATGTGTGATAGTTTTGTGTTTTATATGAACACTGCAGGAATTCATGTACGATTAAAACCGATCTTGTGTCAATGAGTCATAGTTTCTACTTATGTATATTATCAAAATTACTTTGATAAAACATATGACATTTTAATGATATATGATAGTCTGTAGTCGTACACCGAGAACGAGAATGAATGAATGGATGATTTGTACTCGTACACTCTACGAGAATGAATGAATGGATGATTATAATAAAAAGCAACTAAACTTGTCAGAATAGAGCTTTAATCTTTTATTTGTACATGCAATCATTGTGTGTGTATACGATTAAAAGTAAAAAGAACTAGTCATGCAACAATGTGGGATACTTTCTGTTTGCGGAGATTGTCGCAATTTATGGGGTTTTTTTGTGCGATAAAAAGAGCGTTACTCGTAGTAATGCCTAAAAAAATGTTTTTGTATACACGATGACAAAAAAAGCTTTGTAGCAGTGTATGAAAGTTCAATTTGTATACTCTGCCAGAATCAGTGTGTGTGATAAAAAAGAAAAGAAAAATACAGACATTATAACAAAGTATGATGTTTGTTTTTGTACTCTGAAAACATCAGTCTTTTTTTTTTCAATCTAAGCCACATTTTTCATTGTTTATGATCTGCTGTACCTAAGTGATGTCTTTCTTACAGTGATTCAATGTATTTCTCTTTACCGAGCACGCATACAAGCATGCGCGCGTGCATGCACACACACACACACACACACACACACACACACACACACACACACACACGAACGCGCGCGTGCACACACACACACATACATACATACATATACACATACACACATGCATACACATACATACAAACGTACACATGCGCCCGCGCGCGCACGCACGCTCCCCCACTCCCCCCATCACACCACACACACACACACACACACACACACACACACACACACACACACACACACACACACACACACACACACACACACACAACACACACACACACACACACACACACACACACACACACACACACACACTCGCACGCACACACACAGTCACGTCGCACGCACACACCAGTCACGTGCGTGTGCACGGGCACAAGAGAGACCAATCGTTCGAAGGAAGGAAGGATTAGACGAATGAAGATGGTTGACGCGATGAGAAGATAGAACAGGGGAAGAACATCAAGCCAACAAACAGACTGTACAACAGTCAAATAACCGACCCATCCCATCAATTAACCCTCCACCTTCCACCCCCCCACACCTCCACCCCCACCGCTGGACGTGGCGAAAGACGACCGTCTGTGTGGTTGCAGATACAGCACCCAGTCGATAAGGTCTCTCACCACGGCCCAAAAGGCCTCTCTCCACAGTCCGGGCCCATTGGCTGATAATGCAACCTA
>JADBJO010000579.1:262500-265000 GCA_016801955.1 Conus betulinus
CCCCCCCCCCCTATATATTTGTTTGCCCCCTGTCCGTTTTTCTTATTTCCGTGGCACCCCGTTTTATTCTTCCTTGCTTTCCCCCGCCGTCTTTTGTCCCCCCCCCCCGTGTGTGCAGTTGTGGAAATACTTTTTCAACGTTTGTTCCGTCCATTGGGTCCCTCAAAGTAACGTGAGTTTAAATCACTACACCTTAGGGGTCAAATATCCCTCGACACGACAGAACGAAAAACGTTCTGCGTAAAAGGAAAAGGAAGGAGGGGGTGGGGGGGTGGGGGAAGAAGAGAAGAAAAACAAAAGCAAGAAGAAAGAAGAGGGGAAAACGAATTGATGGATTGATTGAAGAGAAAGAGTATGAGATAGAGAAAGGCGAATGAACGAATGAACGAGCGAATGAATAAATGAATGAATGAAAAGCGTCTAGAGGATAAGAAAAGAATCACTGAATGAACGTACTAGTGAACTGAGTGAAGAAGAAAAGAAAGAAACAAACAAAAATTTTTTTTTAAAAAAAGAAAGGGAGGGAGACAGACAGGAAGAAGAATAAGATGAAAACAGAAAGAAGGAAAGAAAGAGAGACAAAGAGAAAGACTGAAAGGAATGGAAAAGAAGGCGGCCGAAGAATGAACAAATAAATAATGTCTTATTTTGCTGCTAATGTGTTGACATAGCCTCGGCCACGGCTGAGGACTCTGCACGGAAGAGGCGGGGTGAAAAAAAAAAAAAAAAAAAGGGGGGGACAGGAGAGGGGATATAGAAAGCAGAAAGAAGCCCCCCCCCCCCCCCCCCCCCCCCCCCCGATCCCCATCCCCCCTCTCCCCCTCACTTGCCATCCTCTTCTGCTTCTCCTAGATCCCCTTTGCCTCTCCCCTCCCTCTCTTGTCCCTTCAACCCTCTCGTCCTCCCATCTCCCCCCCCCCCCCCCCCCCCCCCCCTCCAGTAAACTCAACTCCCCTCCTCACACGCATCCCACCTTCTTCCCCCCCCCCCCCCCCCCCCCCCCCCCCCCCATTCTAAAACTCAGATAGCCACCAGAAAAAAATGTTCAGTAAAAAGGAAAGGAAAATGAATTGATACATAGACAGAAAGACTACAGAAAGGAAGAAACGGAGTTAAGAAAATGAAGGCGTTAGGGAAGAAGAAAAAGTACAGACAGAGAAAGAGTGAAAGCGAGGGGGTGGGGGAGGAAGAGAGAGTGAAATAGAGAGAAGGGTATAAATGGAAGAAATATAATAGCAAATGAAAGAGACAAATACCAAAAGGGGAAACAACATAAGAAGATGTAAGGGGAAAAAAATCGGGGGGAAATGAAAGTAATACGGAAGAGGTAAAGTGGGGAGGAGAGTGCATGAAAAATGGAAAAATGGAAACTAAACGGAAAGAAAAGAAAGAAAACAAAGTGAATAAAGAGGGGGAAAGAAAAGGGAGAAATGAAATATGTAGGACTGAAAATACCAGAAAATTGGGACGAAGATAGAAGGGAAAAAACAGGAAAGGAGAAGTGAAGAAAAGAAGAAAATACTAGTTAACAAATTAAAGCACAGAAACACGAAGAAAGTAAGAGAACCAAGGAAGGAAAGATGCCAAAAGAAAGAGAAAAAAAAAAAAACTAAGAAAAGAAAGAGTAAACATGAAAAAAGGAGGTAAACATGAAAAAAGGAAGGTAAACATAACAATAAAGGAAGGAAAGACACAAGAGAGAAAATGGTAAAGATGAAGAAAATATAAACGAAAGAAAAAAAACGGGGGGGGGGGGGGGGGGGGGGGGGGATAGAGGGAAGACGGAAAGGAAATACACGGAAGAAAGAAATTAAAAAAGAAAACGTGACCGTAAGACATACTAAAAAAAAAAAAAAAAAGAAGGTGGTGGAAAAATGAAGGAAAGAAAAAAGAAGGAAAGAGTCGATGGGGGTAAAACATGAAGGCAAGAAAGACGTATATGAAAGAAAAGAAAAAAAGAGATGACCAAAGAAAGAAAGAGAGATGAGGAGAAAAAGAGAGAAATGAATGAATGGGGAGGAGGGGGGAGAGAAAAAGAAAGAAACAAACAAAAAGAAGGGAAGAAAAAAACAGAAAAAAAAAAAAGGAAAGAACATATGAAGAACAGACGAAAAGTACAGAGAAAAAAAAGAAAATGAGCGGGGTGGGGGAGGGGGAGGGGGGGGGGGGGGGGGGGGGGGAAGAAACGAGCAAAAATGAAAATTAAGGAGAGAAAAACAGTTTAAGAGAAAGATGGCGAGAAAGAATGAAGGAAAGGAAAAGAAAGGTAAGTAAGGTAAGGTAATGTTGCTTTACAGCCCAGCCCAGCCGACCGCAGAGGGCCATATCAGGGCTGTCACCGCGTTGAAGTCAACTTACAAGTCATCATTTCACACACAACTCTTTGAAAACACATCTTCTAAAAACCGACCCGAAAGTTTGTTTTTAAAAAAGATCTTTCCACTATGAAATCTTCAGATCAGATGAAAAAATGTAAATCTCTTTCAAAAATGCAAAGATC
>JADBJO010000579.1:267500-297500 GCA_016801955.1 Conus betulinus
GGTGGCGCGCGTGCGTGTGTGTGTATGTGTGCGTGGCGCGTGCCCGCGTGCGTGTACGTGTGTGTGTGGTGGAGAGTACTGTAAAACGACGGTGGGGATGGAGGGGGGAAAGTGAGGATAAGAGGCAACTGGGGACGGAGAGGGGTAGAGGGCAACACACTTACGTGTTTGTTTTATATTGAGGATCTCGTGGTGTTCGTTCGGAGAGGGTTGGTATCGTTTTTATTCGTTTGCGCCTGGAGTATACTGATTGCAGAGAGACGGAGACAGGCTGACTGACAATGCCTGTACACAGAGAGAGATCATACAGACAGGCAGACAGAAAGGGGCAGACATATAGACAGAGAGAGAGGGGGGGATGGGGAGAGAGAGGTTTCCCTCATGTGCACGAAAGCATTCTCTCCTTCTCTCTCTCTCTCTCTCTCTCTCTCTCTCTCTCTCTCTCTCTCTCTCTGTATGTCTCTCTCTCTCTCTAATGTGGTAGTGAGATTATTGAAAAACACACACACACACACACACACACACACACACACCACACCACACCCACACCACACCCTAGCAGCGATCCTTTTTTTCATGCAGTGACTTGGTGTTTCCCTCACACAGACGTCCAATCGTCGCTGATCACAGTCAAGTACGCGCGCCTCCTTCACGTCCGCTTCCGACCACGTAGAAAGAAGTTATGAGTGGCCTCCCTTCACACAGCTGACCCATAACTACAAGAGGGCGTCACAGGGGGTTGAGACTAGCGGAAGAATAGGATGAATAATGACTAAGCGCACTTACTGTTTATTCTTACACTGAACCAGAGACGCCGTTCGCGAAACCAGCCCTGACGCAACTCACACAACTAGCACGAAAGTATGTAGGCAGGTTGAACAGTTAAAGAAACACCCTCTCTTCTACTGTGAGAAAGAGCAGTCCCGGGTTATAAGTTATTCTTTGGTTGGTACGGCTTATAGGTTTCTGGGATCGGTGATAAGATTATGATTAACAGTTTTTCGCTTACAGGTTTATCTTATCAGCGTCTAAGCTTGGCATACAGGCTTGCAGGTTCGGCTTGTAGGTGTATAGGTTCAGTTGAATTTTTGTAAATTCAGTTAGGACGGTTAACTAAAAATGGCTGAGAGTGTAATAGGAAAACATTTACTTACGTGCACAGTTACTTATTTAATTGTTTGTATGTAAACGTAATATTTACATAACCATTTCATACTAAATGAAACATTTTGTGATTTGATATGAATGATACAGTGCAATATGAAAAATATAAAATATGATATAAAATAGTATAGCATAACGTAATATAGCATAACATAATATAACGTAATATAATATAAAATAATATAATACAAATGCAATACGAAATAATGTCATATAATGTTATGTGACATAAACTAATATAATATCAATATATAGTGTTAAAGAAAAGCTTTTGTTTTGGAGTTTGAATGTATGGAGGGTTTTCAGATATCCCAGAGAACACGTTGCAGTACAAACAGTTTTTTGACTGCCTCCACGGTTCGGACTTGGACATAAACGTGTTTGACAAGTTCAGAATCTTGTCATAGGGAGGAAAACTCGAACGGCGCTCAGAAGGGGCGTGTGTGTGTGTGTGTGTGTGTGGGTGTGGGGGGGGGGGGGGGGGTAAGGAAAGAATAATGTAGAAAGAGTTGCTGACAGAAAGGTTTCTCTTGACATCGCACCCCCATTCTCTTAACCCCGTCGTTCCGCAGGCGCCCACCTTCCTCCCTTTCTTTTATTTGGAGTCATCAGCGTCACCCTAAAACATCCCCGGCATCAGTGAATGTGCCGTCTCCTCCATTCTCGCGGAGAAGAGGGTAGGTGGAGATTTGTTTGACGCTAGTCTGCCTTTTGGGAGAAAAAAAAAAAAGAAAAGAAACGAGAAAAGAAAGAAAGAAAATGAAAAAAAAAAAGTAAAGACTTGCATTCCTCTTCATCGCTTTTTACTGTGAACAAGAGAACACGTGTGTAATGTGTGGAGGGATATTAGATCCACAGAGTCCTAATCACTATTTTCACGTTGTTTTCACATGAAAACAGCAACGGTCATCCAGTAAACGGAGATAACTGTTATTTTTGATATAAAGAAAAACAGGTGTTGTCATGCAAGTGAGAGAGAGAGAGAGAGAGAGAGAGAGAGAGAGAGAGAGAGAGATGTAACAAGGAGAAAAGAACAAGGAAAAAAAAAAAACAACGAAAAAAAACCGTTATTAAAAAAAAAAAAAAAAAAAAACTGTATCATGTGCTATGTTTTATATAAAGCTGATTACTGCGCATAAAATATTTTGAGGGAGGGAGGGAGGGGGGGGGGGGGCTGAATTTCGTGCAAAAACAGCCACTTTTATGTAAGAACTGCTGAATATTATGTATGAAAACAGGGCTTTTCACACTGTATGGTCCTTCGACGAGAAAACAGGTCTTGTCACATAATAAATGTCTGTTTTCACGCCGCAATCATCTACTGAAAACACTTTCTCGTCCAAACAGCAGCAGCTCTTACGGCGTGGGTATGTACTTTCACGTGATAAATCGATAGCTGTTTTCAGGTGAAAAAAATCATAAAACTATTCAATATTTTCTGTGAAATACTTTCTCGAGATAACTACTTCTTTGTAATGAAAAGAGCTGTTCTCTCTTCCATTCTGTTCACTTCCTGTGAAAACAGTCACACAAGTAATCACCTTTTTTTTTTAAACGTAACGGTAATAATTCTGGAATTTTTTCTTCGAGTTCGGCCCCATACTATACGTTTCTATTCTATTCCTGAAGACCGTGGCACTTTTCAACACGATAAAATTCCATCCTCGTCCACTTACCGTGGGATTGGCTCACTCTTGGAGTACCAGATCGGCGCTGAGCCTTGTTGTGCGTGAGTCACGACGGGCATAGTACCACGTATCTTCCGTCGATCATTGTCGTAGCGTGTGCACGATTCTCTCCTCCTGCCAGCTCCTGTCTCGTACGAAAAAAGCCGAGCCGTGTGATAAAGTCAACGGGATGAGGCTGTGGTTCGGATCTACCGTGTCATCGGGAGTTTGGGCAGAGATGTAAGGAAATAGTCTCTGAGGGATGGGGGGAAGGTGTCTGGTGGGAAGCGGGGAGGGAGGGGGGGGGGGGGGGGCGGAAATGTTGAGGTGTTTGTTGGTGACGTCACTCCTGATACAAAGGGGCTTTGTCACTGTGTGTGTGTGTGTGTGTGTGTGTGTGTGTGTGTGTGTGTGTGTTTTGATGCGCATGCATAATACAGCTCCTTTTTGAGATGCCTCGGCCCAAGAAGTTTGCTTGCGATGCGTTCTTTTGTTGCTTTGTCCTGTCTGCGAGGTTACGTACAAACTATTGAACGGGTTTAAACCAAACCTGGCGGAATGTGAAATAGGCCCCAGAGACTGACCTGCTATTTTTATTCTATTTCTATTTTTTCTGTTTATTTTCATTTTTATTAATTTTTGTTTGTTTGTTTGTTTTGGGGGCGGATCCGGGTTATAGTGCAAGTGCGGGATCTGTTCAGGAAGACTACGCAGATGAATAGATGAATGAATTAATCAATAAATAATGAACAAATGAATAAACCATGGTCTATTTCTTTTAAAAACATAAATATCATAGAAAAATGGAATACGAACCCGTCAAATATTATTGTGGATTCGTATTGCGGATCCGGATCGTATTGCGAATCCAAGATCTGTTAAGTCAATTTTCGCACAAACCCCACTGAAACCATTTTTTACAAGACGTGGTGAAAAGGAGGGATATGTCAAAAGGAAGAATCTTGTTTGAATGTTTTTGAGCGTGCGCACTAGGATTCGCTCCCTCCATGACCCTAGGCTCATGTTGTGGTCTTATCCCACGTTGGTCAGCTTGTCCAACACGCTTTTTTTTTTTTTTTTTTTTTTTTTTTTTTTTTTTAACTGGTACCGTTGATGCCATAGCATACAGACGGACGAACTGGCGGCAGTGTAAATCAACCCGAGGCGGGTGCTGAGTGATGAAGATGGAGGCGAAGGAGTGGGCGTGGGGGTGGAATTGAGGAGAACGGGACTTCAGGTGGGAGGCGGGGGAGGGCATTATCATTATCATTGTGATCATCAACTCCTGTACTCCACAGGCGGTGTCATACACACCAGGATATATATGTCTGTTTCGTCATCATGTCGGATAAGGTAGCAGCGCTTCGGCTTTCTGAGTGTCGGTCTGTATATTGGTTTTAACTTGTTTTTAATTGATCATTCATTCACACACACACACACACACACACACACACACACACACACATTATTTTATTGAAGCAGCAACAAGCTATCGCTAATGGTGTATGTATTTGTGTCTCCTGTTCGATGCTCGGCAAACGGGTCACGAGAGTGGATAGTCTTGAATCTACCGGCTCATCGCAGTCTGTGCAGAGCTGTTGGGTTCGTCAGTTCTCTCTCTCTCTCTCTCTCTCTCTCTCTCTCTCTCCATTCACGCATCCACGCATCCATCCCTCCCTCCCTCCCTCCCGCAAACCTTTAGCACCGATGATTTGTCTTTGTCCATAATGTAGACAAACTGAACAGAACCTCGGTTTGTTCGACGCGGTCAAACATTTGCGATTATTTATGAAACTTAATAAGGCCTAGATATTATAAACAAGCATCTGTATAAGTTGTTGTTGTTGTTGTTTAATGTCTTCAATTTTAAAGTTCGGCGGGGGTTTTTCGAAGTACTTGGACAAAGCTTTAAAATTTTGGAAATAGAGATTTCAAAGAAGAATATTCCATTTATTTGTTAGAATTAGCACAGTTCTGCTCACGGCTGAAATGTATATTTCCCGATATTCAACCTTTCGTATTCGTCCAAAGCTTGTAAGTGAATAAATCATACAAATGCGAATCTCTTCCTCTCCATTTTCTCCACCCTCCTCCCTCCAACCTTCCTACCTCCCCTTACCCCTCTCTATCTGTATGTGAGTGTCCGCGTGCGTGCATACTTGTGCGTGTGTGTGTGTGTGTGTGTGTGTGTGTGTGTGTGTGTGTGTGTGATTGTGCCGTGTTACACCAAAATTTTCACGTCATAATGATTTTGTTTTGTTTGTTTTTTTTTTTCCATCTAATTTTGTTTTTTGTTTTCGCTTTTCTTTCTTTCAATCGTCAGTTATTTGATAATAATCTCTCTCTCTCTCTCTCTCTCTCTCTCTCTCTCTCTCTCTCTCTCTCTCTCTCTCTCTCTCTCTGGGAGGCTGGTGTGTCAACGGCACACACACACACACACACACACACACACACACACACACACACACACACACACACACACATACATTATTTCATCATCATCATCATCATCATCATCATCATCATCATCATCATCAACAACAACAACAACAACATTGTTGTTGGTGGTGTTGTTATCATTATCATTATCATCGTCATGATCATCATCATGACAGTCTGCACACTTTTCACACTCGATATCACCACTCCAACTAACCGGCACTCCTCACACACACTCCCTGACTCCATCCACACCCTCACCCTCTCTTCCGACTGACGGAAGAAAGGTGGAGGAGGGGGGGAAGGGGCAATAGCTACTCAGCAGTCATCTCCAAATGAGCCAGCCATTGTCTTCCGTGGGTTCAGTGAGGAAGTTGTAGCTTGACTCATGGGCACGAGAGGGGAGAGAGAGGGTGAAGGACTTGTGTAGGCGCCAGATCAAAGTTCATTAACACACGGGGGCAAACAGCTACTGCTACTGAGAGAGAGAGAGAGAGAGAGAGAGAGAGAGAGAGAGAGAGAGAGAGGGGGGGGGGGGGGGGGACGGGGGGGGGGTAGAAGTGCCAGCCTTCGCGAGACAGGTCACTGAAGTGGCATGGTGCCTCATATAGTGCCGCTTTCCTCAAAACACACTGTTCTGTTTTTATTTGTTGACGTATCGTTGATTTTGTTTCACCAGAAGTTCCGCGACTGGAGGTCGGGTTTGTTTTGTTTTTTTTGCTGTTCACGTCGTGTGATGGCCAGTGTTTGTCGTTCAGGACCCTGCGTCAGGGTTCAGTGTTACATGTTTAAGGCTCCTTTCCCCCAACCAATGAAGTGGGCGCCTTTTGCTTCCACACTGGAAGCGTAAAGAGAGCTAGGTAGAATCGTCTCTGTGGAAGAGGACCCTTGATTTAAGCCAGAGACACAGCATGACAGGGGGGAGGGGGGGGGGGGGGGGGGTCGAACAGGGAGTCCCGAAAAGGGAGAACACGTGGTTGGTGTTTTTGTTACGTGTAATATGGGGGAAAGTGGCATTGACATCAATAAAACAAATTCCCCTGACCTGAATCAGTTACCCAGTTATGTTTGGTAGACAGAGAGAATTTTCAAGTCGTAAACTGTCCGACTCCACAAGTGGTTTGAACACACGACCGTTAACTCTGCAGGCAAATCTGTAGCCAGTTGACTACCCCCTTCCTCCTGTCCTTTTTTTGTCTCCTTGGTTTTCTATCTTCTTTGTGGATGGCGCGCGTCTTCTGTATTGCCGTGCTCCAGACTCGGGTAAACCTACATTAGCTTTCTGCCCCTACAACCATTAAGCTGTGGGTTTTTAACTTTAACCTTAACAAACCTTAAACAACAAAAAATATGAGGGGACGGAGGGGCGGGGGGTGGGGGGGGGGTAAGAAAAAGGGCGTGACCATCGACTTTTAAAACGGTGTGTATGTCTGTGGGCATGACGTGGTGAGCGGTTTTCCTTTACTAACGTCAGGACGAGCATTTTTGTACGGTTGAACGAGGGAACGATTTTTCTGGCCCGATCATCAGTGTGAAGGTCACAGTGCTGATGAGCTATAACGAAAGCCCCGTTGATGGTCCGGGAATTGACTCTAGTGTCTCCGGCCTTTCGTACAGCGGCTTTCCGCAGGTCTCTCCGTCTTCTCTCTCTCTCTCTCTCTCCCCCCCCCTCTCTCTCTCTCTCTCTCTCTCTCTCTCTCTCCCCGGGGCCTGTCTCAACAGCTGGCTTTTGTTATGCCCGCTAGGCAGGGAACAACAGGAAGCGATATATTACAATGGATTTTACTTTCCGGTTTGGCGGCGGCGGCGGATAGGTTCGGAACGGTGTGGGGAAAGTCGATTGTAAACACGCGCATTTCATTAGCCGCTGGCGTAGGGTCTTTAGCCCGTAATGAGAGCTTTTTAAGTCGTATTGTATTTTTTCGGGAGCGGAGCGTCTTGGCGGGAAGGTGGAGGGGTTGCTCTCCCTTGAGACCACATGACCTCCGCTGTGGCCAATTAGAGGCCGAGCCTTGTCTAGCTGGGACGCGGTGATTGGTTGTTGTGGTGGCGAGGTTCGGGTTGAAAAGTCAGTCTCCCTTTCTTTTGACTTTAATTTGCGCGTAGTGGAAATTAGTTTCGAACGGGATTTCCCCTTCCCAACCCTTCATCCCCCCCCCCCCCCCCACCGCGCCAAGCTTTCCCCCCCCCCCCCCCCGCCCCAACCCAGCAGTCCATGCCTTATCCCTCCTAGCCCCCCCCCCCCCCCCCCCCCCCCCCCCCCTCCCCAGCCCCTCCCAAGGCGGCGACCTGTTTTTCCCATCCCTTCCCGACCTTGTGTTTCCATCTTGGTTGTGCATTGTTGCGATTATGTGTGTCCTCCTCCGTGGCATGGTAAATCAGATGCAGGTGTAATGTAACGCCGTGGGTTTCAGGGGGGACTGCAGGACAGTTAGTTGTCTGGGTGGGTTAACTCTGGAGGCTGTGCCCAGCGTGCCAGATAGCTCGTCAGCTTCTTGGGCCTGCTGTAGGGCCCTTCTTCTTCTCTTCCTCCTCCTCCTTCTTCTTCTTCTTTCTTTCTTCACTTCTTCTTCTTCTTCTTCTTCTTCTTCGTCGTCGTCGTCGTCGTCGTCGTCGCCGTCGTCGTCGCCGCCATCTTCTTCAAATTCTTCGTCATCTTTATCTTCTGCTTCTTCTTCTTCTTCTTCTTCGTCTTCGTCTTCTCCTCCTCCTCTTCCTCCTCCTCCTCTTCTTTCTGTACTCCTCCATCTCCTCCTCCTTTTCTCCTCCTCCTCCTCCTCCTCCTCCTCCTCCTTTTCTTCAGCCTAATCATACCACTACTCCTTTCTTCCTCCTTCTTCTCCTCTTACTCCCTCTTTTGTTTTTCTTGTTTTTCTTCTTTTCTTCTTTCTTCTTGTGTTCTTTTGTGTCGCGTTTTTCTGTTAATCTTGTTTTGTTGTCAAGCTGTTGTTTGTCTTTGGTTTTTTTGTCTGTTTCTGTTTGCCTGTGTTTTCCCTCTTTCTTTATTGTCTGATTGCTAGCTCTTTTCGTATTATCATCTCTCCACTTGCACGATCTTCTTCATGCTGCTTTCTCTCTCTCTCTCTCTCTCTCTCTCTTCTCTCTCTCTCTCTCTCTCTCTCTTGTCATTCTCTCTGTGTCCGTGTGTGTGTGTGTGTGTGTGTGGTGTGTGTGTGTGTGTGTGTGTGTGTGTGTGTGTGTGTGTGTGTGTGTGTGTGTTACTCCCTTTCTGTCTCTGTCCATCAGCGTGCCTCTCTCTCTCTCTCGCTCTCCTCTCTCTCTCCTCTCTCTCCTCTCTCCCTCTCTCTCCCTTCCCCTCTTCCCCCTCTCTTCTCATCCTCTCTCTCTCCATCTCCCTTCTCTGCCCTCCCTCCCTCCCTCTCCTGGTATTAATCCAAACTTCCAGACCTCTATCCTCCCCCCTGTCCCTTCCCACTCACTCTCTCGCCTCACTCACCTCTCCCTCCCTCTCCCTCCCTCCCTTCCTCCTCTCTCACTCTCGCTTTCCTCTCCCTCCTCCCTCTCTCCTTCCTCCTCTCTTCTCTTCTTCCCTCTCTCCCCTCCCTTTCTGTATTAATTAATCATGTCCAGACCTCCTTTCCCTCCCCACAGATTGGACTTCAAGTGGGACTGGGTTTCAAAGGTAAGAACAGATTTTAATTGAACAGCATGCACGCGCCCAGAGGATGGGAAAGAGAGAGACAGACAGACAGACAGACAGACAGTAAGTACATTATTGCAGCACATAGGGGCCAGTGGTGCCTCTCGTTGTGAGCATCACCAGGTACACCAGGCTGCCATCGATCCGTTGCTTCTCTTCATGTTCAGGTCTGCGTGGTTCACAGATGAGTTTGGCGGGAGTTCAAGCCGAAAGAGCCCATGGTCGGAAAGCCGATGAACATTCTCCCTTACTTTTGCCGTCCTGTTCCAAGCTGCAGGCGTTGCGCGGATTTCCCTTCGGGTTTTCCGTCGAGATCAATTTCGGAACCGCCGGTTGCCAGGGAGTCGTGCTCCTTCTTCAATACTCTCCTGTCTCTACTCCTCTCCTGAAATCCTCTCCTCTCGCTCTCGTCAGAGTCTCTCTCCCTCGTCCATTGCAACACCCTGTCCACGGGCGAGTGTTAGATGTCTCAGATCGGTTCAGCCGTCCGTTTTCATTAACAGGCACGAAGGAAAGAAAATGGAACTGGAATTGACGATCGAGATATCGATTTTCCTCCCGTTTTATCGTGTAGCGCCCCTCCTCTCTCGAAATACTCCTCCTCAGGGGAATTCCCCCCCTCGTCCCTCTCACTCACCCCCCCCCCCCCCACCCCCCCCTCGTCTCCTCCCCTCCCCCCCCCTCTCCCACCCCTCCCTCCCTCTTCTCATCTCCCCTCCCCCCTCATCCCTCTCCCTCTCGCCCCCTCCTCCCCCCTCCCCCCCCCCTCTCCCCTCCACCTCCCCCCACCCCCCCCTACCCCCCCCCCACCCCCTCCCCCTACGCCCCCCACCCCCCCTTCCTTCTTCCCCCCCCCCCCCCTGTCCCTGTACATAACAACCCTGCCATGAAATGCCGTTTACCCGATCAAATCATTCAGGGCGTTATGTATGTAGGCACCACTTTGAGTGAAAGACCGACCCCGCAAAGGACGTTCCCGCCGCGCAAGTATTTTTGTCCCAGAAAATCGTTTCGTGTCCCCAGCCCGTTTTACATTAAAACAGGAAGAAAAATGGCTGTGGAACTTGAGATCGATATATGGCTTTCCTCCGTATCGTGTGTAGCTATGCCCCATACTTAACTAAAAGCTGGAATCTGGGGGGCCAGGGGAATCCACCCCTTTCCCCCCCCCCCCCCCCCCCCCCCATCACCCACCCCCCACCCCCCCCCCCATTCCCCCCCCCCCCCCCCCCCCCCCCCCCCCCCCCCCCACCACCCCCCCCCCCCCCCCCCCCCCCCCACCCCCCGCCAACCCCCCCACCCCCCCCCCCCCCCCCCCCCCCCCCCCCCCCCCTCCCTTATTTATATGATTCGCCGTTTTCGCCAAGCCCCCGGTTACTGTGAAATGTCGGCGTGGAGGGTTTGGGGGGAAAAAACAAGGTAAGTAAAACGCAAAAGCAAACGTGTGCTTTAAAAAGCATCTCTCCCACAATAGCCGCTCTTCTTTCACCATCTCATATTTCTGCCCCAGCAAACCAACAGCGAAAAAGGAAAAAAAAAAGAAGGGGTGAAGAGAAGAATGAAAGAAGAAACAAAAAAACTTTGGCAAACATCATCGTCAGGCGTTTGGTGCCGTGAAGGATTCCTCCCCTCCCCTCTCAATGGAAACAACTGTTGCTGTCCAAAGTTTGTTCGCCCTTCCATATTGTCGATAACATGAGAGATGGCAGCATCGTGGCCAGAGGAGAGAGAGAGAGAGGGAGAGAGAGGAGAGAGAGAGAGTGAGAGAGAGAGAGAGCGCGGAGAGGTCAGCGGGGAGAGGGTTTTTTTCTTTTTTTCCACCTCAGGACCCATCTCCTTCTAATTCTGCCCGCCCCCTAACCCCCAATCCCCCCCCACCACCCTGCTATTTGACCCCTCGCTCCCAATCTCCTCTTTTTCTTCTCTCTGGCTCTCTCTCTTTCTCTGTCCCCTCTCACCTCTCCGTCTCTCCCTTCACCCCAATGGACTCCCCGAATAATAGAAGAGCTCACACAAATGCACTGCGCCGAGAAACGCAAGCCCCCAAAAGAAACTACAAGAGAGAGAGAGAGAGAGAGAGAGAGAGAGAGAGGATGCAAAAAGGATTAGGACGACACAGGAAGGTATGGGGGATGGGGAGGAATGGGCGGGAGAGGGGTGGGGACGGGGAATGGGTGGCAGGATGGTTCGCTTGCAGACAGAACGTTGTATTAACCTTTTTTTTTTTTTTTCCTGTTTTTATTTTTTTTTTCTTTTGTTTCTCTGGACTGGCAGCAACATCAAAGGGACACACCATGAGAAGTGATTGCCCCTTTTAAAGCTTTTTTCGGTCGGGCTGGGAGATGCATACGGACAGAAAGGGACGAAATTCATATTTGCAGTTACTCTTCTTCTCCTTCTCCTCCTTCTTCCTTCTTCTGTTTTTTTTTTTTGTTTTTTTTTTTTTTTTTTTTTTTTTTTTTCTTATTCTTTTTTTTTTTTTTTTATGTTTTTTTTTTTTTTCTTTTTCCTTTTTCTTCTTCACTGTTTTTTTTTTTTTTTCATTTTGTCCTTTCTTCTTTCATCGTCTCTGGCTCTACTTCTCTTTCTTCGGTCTTCTTCTTACTGCGAGCGCCTCCCTCCTTTCTTTCGTTCGCTTGTGCCCTATGGTGGGAGCCCAGTCTGGCTGGCGCAATCAATTCATTATGAAGCCCATTGATTTCTTATCCTTTTTTTTTATTATATCCCTTTTCCCTCTTTCTTTTTCCCCTCCCTCCTCTTTGCAAAGGAGAAAAGTACCAAGGGCAAGGGGAAAAAAAAAAAAAAAAGAAAGAAAAAAAAAAAAGAGAAGAAGAAAGAAAGAAAGAAGGGAAAAAATCCACACGAGAACCGCTGTCAAAATGTTGCATAGAAGACATTGAGTTTTGAAGCACGGAGCGGAGATTCCTTTGTGGTCTCCTTTCAATATTGCATTCTCGCCGCAGGAGGTTTGCCGTTGGGGGCGATATAAATGGAACAAACTTTGGTCCCCCTCCCCCAGCCTGATGACAATTGTTGTTTGCGGACCTCGGAAAGTCGCGCCACGCGTTCCACGCGTTCCATTTCCTGCGCCAGATTTGGCTTTTTAATTTCCTTTCAATCAGCCTCCATTTTCTTTGGGATGTACTATAGATTTTTTCTCCCAGCGAGCCCAAAGACCATCTCGCTTCCGCGCTGGCCGCCTCTGACCTCTAATGGAGAAAAGACGCCTCGTCACAACAAGTCGGCAACCGTCAGTCCGAATATTTTACCCTCGCCCCTTTTCCTCCCCCCTGCCCTTCCCCGTCCCTTCGTCAGCAGCCTGTTCACCTCTATTTCTCCTGTGTCCCCCCCGAACCCATATTTACCCCCCCCCCTTCCCCAGACTTCGGTCTCCCCCCATGCCCTTCCCCCCCTGGTCCCTCCACCCCCACCTCCCCTCCGCCCTCTGCCCTTTCTGCTGGCTCCCGTTCCCTTCTTCGGAGGTCTGGTAACGGGCGATCTGTGAAATCCCCTATCTCCTCTGACGTGCTCTTATCTAAATAGACCCCCCCTCCCCCACCTCCCCGCCCCTCCCTGTCTTTCATGCTCCATCAGCCATTTTCCAAGCTTCCCTCAAAGCTTAAAATCCCTGGCCTCTTTGAACCAGGATCCTGTTGCCGTCTTCTCTTTTAACCTTCCCTGTCCTCACTCTCCACCACCCCCACCACCCTCCCCTACCCCTCACCTCACCCTCCACCCTCACCCCCCTGTAATATCCCCCCCACATGCCCCCATCCCCACTACCCACCCATCTCGTGCCCCTTCCTACATCCCCGGCCTGTTTTTATGTGGGGGGACCAGTCAAAACGCATTGTCCAGGAGGATTCTGGAAGCTTCTGAGAGTGTGGGCGCTTGCTGAGAGAAGGGGTTTTGTCCTTCTGTTGGCCTAGAAGAAGGCAGGAAGGAGGGAGGGGAGCGAAGGAAGGGTGGGGGGAGTGAGGTGGGGATGAGAGAAAGGAAGAGTAGGTTGGGTGTCTGAGTAGATGGGGGGGGGGGGGGGGGGGGGGATTCGGTGGGTCGGATGGGTGGATGGGTGGGGGGGGGGGGGGTTGGTGGGTGTGCAGCAACTTGACGCATATCGCTGCATCTGTGGAAGCGAAGTCTTCAGAACATTGGAAAGTTTCTGAGGGAACTGTTTGTCTTTCGCCGCTTCATTTCTTCTTCTGCTTCTTACTTTTTTTCTTTTACTTCGTGTTTGTTTCTGTTCTCTCTTTTCTTTTCTTTCTGTTTTCTTTCTTCCCCCTGTTTCCCTCTTCCCCTTGCCACTCGCCTCCTCTCCGCTTGTTGCGTGTCTTTGTGTCTCTCAGACCGGGTGCTGGGGACTGGAGGAAAAAAAAAAACTGAGAAAAAGGTTTTCCTTTTCTTTCTGGTATTCTGTCAGATCGGGTCCTTTTTTTTTAAGATACAAGCAAGGGCGAGAGCGGAGGAGAAACTCTCTCTGGCTTTCTCTCTCTCTCTCTCTCTCTCTCTCTCTCTCTCTCTCTCTCTCTCTCTCTCCATTTGATGCGTGCAAGTTTTCGTGTTTATATATAGAATTTGGTGTACATGCGATTTGTGTACTTTTGCGTTAGGGAGAAGTTGTATCAGAAGAACGGATGCTTGGTTGTATGCGGCAGCCGTAAGAACAGCTTGAAAGCGAAGCTTTTTTTTTTTTTTATTTCACTCGGCGAGTTTGGGGGGGGGGGGGGGGGGGGAGAGGGGAGTGGCAAATGGGCGTTGGGGGGGGGGGGGGGGGGGGGGGGTAAGACCGTTGCAGAACTTTTGGTATCCTCACACTTCTCGATGTGTGTGTCCGCGTGTGCTCAACCCTGATACTGTCACAGTGGTTGGCTGGGCTGCGAACAGGGTGACTGTAACGCGTGAGCGTGCGAGCGTACGTACGTGCAAGTTGTGCTCGCGCGCGTACGTGTGTCTGTGTGTGTATCTCTGAGTGTGTGTGTGTGTGTGTGTGTGTGTGTGTGTGTGTGCGCGCGCACACACACACACACACATGCGAATGAGAGACAGACAGACCCAGAGAGTGACAGACAGAGACAGAAAGACAACACAGAATCACAGACAAAGGCGGGGCCGGACAGACCCAGAGAGTGACAGACAGAGACAGAAAGACAACACAGAATCACAGACAAAGACGGGGACGGAGATGAGGGTAGGGAGCGTAGGGTCAGGAAGTGGCGAGATGTGAAAGGAAGAGGAGTGATGGTGCAGTTTCCTATCGCACCTCTGAGTAGCCGGCACTGACCGCTACCACGCCACTGCACACAGCAAGGCAAAGACCGCACGACACTCGGGCATTCCCACTCATCTTGCTCCGTCTATGTCTCCGATTATGTGTCTGTCCTTCGCTACCACCACCTCTCTCTCTCTCTCTCTCTCTCTCTCTCTCTCTCTCTCTCTCTCTCTCTCTCTCTCTCTCTCTCTCTCTCTTTCTGCCGTTGTCATCATCTTTTTTTTTTTTTCATTCAGTAATTTGGTTTCTCCAAGCTCAGTGGATTGGATGCCGAAGTGAAAACAAATCCTTTCTTAAAGCAAATCCTTTATTCATCGTGTTTCTGTACAGAGATATGTCCCTAGGCGGATAGCACTCCATATGATGGAATAGTGCTCTTTGCCTTCAGAAGAGGTGGGCAGTTCTTGTGATGGTAGGAGTCCTTTACGCCATGCCAAATGAAGAAGGGGTGACAGCTCTGCCCATGGGAAAAGCAATAAATCAGTGAGTTGTGTTGTGCCATCAGGGGAATGAACTGAACTGGCCACTACCTTGTATCAACACTGCCTGCCCCATCCTATAGGTCAGGTCACCTGGAAGAAGAGTCAGTGACTGGAACTGTCACGCCTCGCTCTCTCAGAAGTACCAACTCTTACACACCACTTTCTGTTTCCTTTACTGTTCGTGGTCTTCAGACATCAGACGATAATCGTTGATTTTAGTGTCGAGATGATTAGAACATCTCTTAGTATCTATCGTGCACACGTACATGTGGTGAGATTTTCATCTGAAGGCCAATAGATGTACAGATGAACAATGACTGTTAGTGTTGTGTCAATGGTGATCTGTGCTGCTGTTTTGAGAGTAACAACCTGCGCCTTCATGGATTAGAATGCCGTTTCATTCGGAGTAAATACCGGGGTGGTTATGCATGCTGAATGAAGCGGTATTTGACTTAGAGCCTGATAAACTGAACTGATCTTAAATCCGCCCGGGGTGACAGTCTCTGTCTCAGCGAAGTTGCCCAGCTCTGTGTCCCCTACCGACTGCATGTCAATCCTGCCCTGTTTTGGACATCGTTCCCAATCTGGACGGACGGTTTCGTGACTGCTGTTGGGGCCTGCATCGTAACGCCCCTATCGTATGGTGTGCAGTCTTACAGGGCTGTACTGGGTCACCTCCCTCCACACAGCGCGATATATGGTTTATGCCTCGCATACCGGACACAACCAAAACAAAGGTGCGGGTTTCGTCTCGTTACATTTTTTCGTTTATCGGAAACCCCCACAGGTTCCCAGGTTCGAATAAATGTTACAGTTTTTGCGTTTGGGGAAGGGTTTGAGGGGGCACCCAGTGCACTCTTGTAGCCTTACATGTCGCATGTTAGCGGCGTAGGTCGTACTCCACTCTTGGATCCAAGAGGGTAGGTACAGCATTGTGGAACACAAGCGGGTTGTTGTTGTGAGTATGTTTTGTTTTTGTTTTTTGTTTGTTTCTGCTAAAGAGGAAAAGAACCCAGCATATCGGAGGGAAAAATAAGAAGTAACCTTTAGCTGCGAATGAGCTAGGCTGACGTCTTCTGGAGGATGTGTGTTTTCTGTTCTTTGTGAACGTCGTTTTAGCATTGTTCTAGTGGTAGTGTTTTCGCCCTGCATTGGGAAGTATGGGTGTTGGCCAAGACCGTCTTGTGTCCACTGCAGGTTCACACAGCGACTGGCTGATGGCTGACTGACTACCTGACTGCCTTCAGGTGGGGGTGGTAGCCCGATGCATCGGTAGGGATCCTTCTGGTGGGGGTGTGTTCTCTCCATCTGTCGATGTATACAGGACCTTCTAATGAAGGTTTTCTGTCTAGCTAAAGATCTACAGAAGTTCCGAGGTTATGTTTGATGAATGCAGCTCTGGTGATAGTGTTTGATGAATACAGCTCCGATGGTAGTGTTTGCTAAATACAGCTCTGATGGCAGTGTTTGATGAATGCAGCTCTGATGGCAGTGTTTGATGAATACAGCTCTGATGGCAGTGTTGGAATACAGCTTTGATGGCAGTGTTTGATGAGTACAGCTCTGATGGCAGAGTTTGAATACAATACTGATGGCAGTGTATGATGAGTACAGCTCTGATGGCAGTGTTTGATGAATACAGCTCTGATGGCAGTGTTTGACGAAGACAGCTCTGATGGTAGTGTTCAAGGAATACAGTTCTGATCTCAGTGTTTGATTAATACAGCTCTGATGGTAGTGTTAGCTGAATACAGCTCTGATGGTAGTGTTTGATGAAGACAGCTCTGGGTCTCAGTGTTTGATGGAGACAGCTCTAATGGCAGTGTTTGATGGAGACAGCTCTGATGGCAGTGTTGGATGGAGACAGCTCTGATGGCAGTGTTGGATGAATACAGCTCTGATGGCAGTGTTGGATGAATACAGCTCTGATGGTAGTGTTTGATGAAGACAGCTCTGGGCCTCAGAGTTTGATGGAGACAGCTGTGATGGCAGTGTTTGATGAAGACATCTCTGATGATATTGTTTGAATACAGCTGTGATGGCAGTGTTTGATGAAGACATCTCTGATGATATTGTTTGAATACAGCTGTGATGGCAGTGTTTGATGAAGACATCTCTGATGATATTGTTTGAATACAGCTGTGATGGCAGCATTTGATGAAGACATCTCTGATGATATTGTATGAATACAGCTGTGATGGCAGTATTTGATGAAGACATCTCTGATGATATTGTTTGAATACAGCTGTGATGACAGCATTTGATGAAGACATCTCTGATGATATTGTTTGAATACAGCTGTGATGGCAGTATTTGATGAAGACATCTCTGATAATATTGTTTGAATACAGCTGTGATGCCAGTATTTGATGAAGACAGCTCTGATTGCAGTGCTTGATGAAGACAGCTGTGATGACACTTCGATGAAAACAGCTCTGATGGCAGTGTTTGAATACAGCTCTGATGGCAGTGTTTGAATACAGCTCTGATGACAGTGTTTGAATACAGCTCTGATGGCAGTGTTTAATGAATACAGCTCTGATTGTAGCATTAACTGAATACAGCTCTGATGGCAGTGTTTGATGAATACAGCTCTGATGGCACTTTGATGGAAACAGCTCTGATGGCAGTGTTTGAATACAGCTCTGATGGCAGTGTTTGATGAAGACATCTCTGATGATATTGTTTGAATACAGCTCTGGTGGCAGTGTTTGATGAAGACAGCTGTGGCGGCAGTGTTTGATGAATACAGCTCTGTTAGCAGTGTTTGAAGACAGCTCCGATGGCATTGTTTGATTAATACAGCTTTGATGGCAGTGTTTGATGAATACAGCTCTGATGGTAGTGTTAGCTGAATACAGCTCTGATTGCAGTGTTTGAATGCGACTCTGATGGCTGTGTTTGAATACAGCTCTGATGGCAGTGTTTGATGAAGACAGCTGTGACGGCAGTGTTTGATGAATACAGCTCCGATGGCAGTGTTTGACGAATACAGCTGTGATGACAGTTTAAATACAGCTCTGGTGGCAGTGTTTGATGAAGACATCTCTGACGGCAGTGTTTGATGAATACAGCTCTGATGATAGTGTTAGTTGAATACAGCTCTGATGGTAGTGTTAGTTGAATACAGCTCTGATTGCAGTGTTTGATGAAGACAGCTCTGGTGGCAGTGTTTGATGAATAAGCTCTGAAAGCAGTGTTTGATGAGTACAGCTCTGATGGCAGTGTTTGATGAATACAGCTCTGATGGCTGTGTTTGACGAATACAGCTCTGACGGCAGTGTTTGATGAATACAGCTCTGGTGGCAATGTTTGAATACAGCTCTGATGGCAGTGTTTGATGAATACAGCTCTGATGGCAGTGTTAGTTGAATACAGCTGTGGTGGTACTGTTTGGTTAAAACAGTTGTGCTGGAGGTCTTTGTGAATAGTAGTTCTCATAATAGGTTTTGTTATTGATACTCTTCTGATGGTAGCGTCTAGTGAATAGCAGTTGTGATGGTATAGATGAAGCTCTTAGAAGTAGTGTTTCATTAACACAATTTTCATGGTATTTTTTGATGAATCAAATGATTTTAGGTAATTTTAGATGAACACAATTCCAATGGTGGTTTGTTTAACAAATACAATTTGGATGATTGTTTTTGTATGCGCACAGCTCTAACAGTATTTGATGAATGCAATTCTGAAGGTAGGTTTTTACGTTATTTTTTACGTTGGTAAATGTTCAAAACAAAAACGAGCAAACTGAAATCTGAAAGGAATGAAATTACAGAGAACAACAACAACAACAACAAGTCAGTATTTGTCCAAGTCAGAGACGAGATAACACCAGCTGACGCATCATTAGTACAGGCCTTGGCACTGACAGCATTGTTGGGGTGAATGCAATACTGATGGCAGCGTTTGACGAGTAGCAGGTCTGAAGACAGTGTTCCTCCTCCCCTCTCTTTCTACCTCTCTGTCCATGATTCCCCCAGACTTTTTCTTTTCATGGTCGTGTGTCCTATGGACAAGACTTTGGGAACGGGGGGGGGGGGGGGGGGGGGGGGGGGGGAGCTGGGAGGGGGTTGAGAAGAAGGATGAGGAGGGTATTTGGGAAGAAAAGATGGAAGGTTTAGATGGAGGGAGAGTTGGGGTGGGGGGAGCGGGGAGGGAAAGGAGGAATGTTGGAGGGAAGGGAGGATAAGATGACTCACTGGATCCTTTGTACTGGCCAGCGCCTCGGACCCATCAGCAACCAGTCAACTTGAAACTGGGAAGGAGGTGAGCGATGGGAGATGGGAGAGTGGGGGGGGGGGGGGGGGAGGGAAGAAGCGGAAGGAGAGGAGGGTGGACGAGAAAGAGAATGAAGGTGAACGTGGATGGGATGAGGGGGGGGGGGGACCGAGACCGAGGTGGTGGTGGTGGGGAGGGGAGGTAGTATAGGAGGGGTGGGGTGGGATGGAAAGCAGGGGGCATTTACAGGTCCCAGAGTCTGGTGGTAGTGGTGGCGAATTTGCTTGATGGTGGGGAAACTTCAGAAAAGACGACAGAGAAATCACCAGAAATGAAGTCCACCGACAGACTGAAGGTGGCTAGGGGGGTGGTTTGGGGTGGTAGTGGCTGTGGAGGAGGAAGTGGATGGATGGGGGCAGTGGTGGTGGTGGTGGTGGCGGCGGTGGTGGTGACTGGATTGAGGTGGGCGAAAAAGAAGAATGGACTGGAGTAGAGAAGGGACGTGTGTGTGTGTGTGTGTGTGTGTGTGTGTGTGTGTGTGTGTGTGTGTGTGTGTGTGTGGTGGTGGGAAGAGAGAGAGAGATGAAGAGAAAGAGGAGGAGAGAGAGAGAGAGAGAGAGGAGAGAGAGTGAGGGGGGGTGAGAAAGAGAATGAAGGTGAAGGTGGGGTCTTGCAGAGACAGAGAAAGAAGAAAGTAAGAAAAGTTGAGCGAGAGAGTTGAGCGAGAGAGTTGTATGCACTCATACGTACGTACGTGCACGCTGATGTGTGTGTGTGTGTGTGTGTGTGTGTGTGTGTGTGTGTGTGTGTGTGTGTGTGTGTGTGCGCGCGCGCGCGCGCTGTGTGTGTGCGTGTGTATGTGTGTGTGTGTGTGTGTGTGTGTGTGTGTGTGTGCGCGCGCGCGCGCGTGAGCGCGTATGTATGGTGTATGCTGTGTTTTGTGCATGCATATTAACGTGCATACTAATGTGCATGCGAGTTATGTATGTGTGCCCACGAGTGCGTATGAGGGAGACAGACAAAAGACAGACTTACTGAGAGAGAGAAAGACAGACAGACAGACAGACACAGACAGACAGACAGACGGAGACAGAGGCAGGGAATAAGTGGATAGTGAAAGAACAAAATGTGAAAACTGGTGATTGAACCCACCAACAAACGACGAAATAGAAGAAAGAAAAAAAAAAAACAGAAAAAAGGCGATAGGGGAGGAAGCGGGTGTAGAGAAGGGGGGGGGGGGGGGGGGGGGGGGGGGGGGGGGGCGTGTGGAGGTGGGGAGGGGAGGGGCGTGTTGTGGTCACGGTCGGCAGAGGAAGGTTATAGGAAGAGGCAGAGGAGAGCGGGGAGAAAGGAGGAAGGGAGGGGAAGGAAGGGAGGGGAATGATTGTCTCATCCCTGTTTTCACAAACTCAATAAATACAAACTTTGCATCTCCTCCAGGCACTCGCTCCCCAAGTTGTCTGCTTCTATCATAAGTTTCTCTCTCTCTCTCTCTCTCTCTCTCTCTCTCTCTCTCTCTCTCTCTCTCTCTCTCTCTCAGGGAGGACAGGAGAAGAAGAGGCAGGGGAAGGGGGACGGGTTGAGGAGAGGGGAAGGAGGGGGGTGGAAATGGAAAGGTTAATTTAGGGATGGGGATGGGGGTGGGGAGGAATCTTCTCCATTTATGCCGACTGTCTGCAGAATGACTTTGGCGTGGTTCTAGAGGACTCGTCTCTCCACGGTCTGCCCAGCTCCTTTCTGTCTACATCTGGCCAAAAGGGGGAAGGCTGGGGGAGATGGTGTGGTGGGTGGTTGGACGGAGAGAGAGAGATGGATGTAAGCTCTCTGTCTCTCTCTCTCTCTCTCTCTCTCTCTCTCTCTCTCTCTCTCTCTCGCACGCACACACACATATATACATACATACACACACACATACACACACACACACTCACTCACTCACTCACTCACTCACACAAACACACACAAACAAACACACATACATTCATAAACACCATGCACTACATCCTACCCCACCCGCGATACCATCTTTCTTGTCCTGTTCCCCGTTTCCATCAACGCATACCACTCCTTTGCTCATAACCCTTTCTCCCCATTACACATCCCTTTCTCAGAGAGAGAGAGAGAGAGAGAGAGAGAGAGAGTATCCATCCGTTCTCTCCAATCCTGTCTCTTTCTCCTATCCCGTTTTTCGTCACCATGCCTTTTCTGTCCAGAGAGAGAGAGAGAGAGAGAGAGAGAGAGAGAGAGAGAGAGAGAGAGAGTATCCTTTCGTTCTCTACAATCCTGTTTCTCCTATCCCGTTGTTCGTCACCACGCCTTTTCTGTTCCAGAGAGAGAGAGAGAGAGAGAGAGAGAGAGAGAGTGTGTATCCTTCCGTTCTCTACAATACTGTCTCTTTTCTCCTATACCGTTGTTCGTCACCATGCCTTTTCTGTCCAGAGAGAGAGAGAGAGAGAGAGAGAGAGAGAGAGAGAGAGAGAGAGAGAGAGAGAGAGAGAGAGAATATGTCCATCCGTTTTCTCCAGTCTTGCCTTGTTCTCCTAACCCGTTGTTCGTCACGATGTTTTCTCTGTCCCAGAGAGAGAGACAGACAGACAGACAGTCACACAGACAGACAGACAGACAGACAGCATCCATTCGTTCTCTTCAATCCTGTCTCTTTCCACCATCCCGTTGATCGTCAGCACGCCTTCTCTGTTATGTGCCGACTTGGTCTGGAGCTCCCTGTCCATGCAGAGACTGCAAGCCGAACATGAGTAGCGCAGTCCGCTGACTGGTCATGTATCAATCAATATCTGCAATTTGGCCCTCTTCACAGACGCTGGTCCAGACTATCTATGACCATCAGTCGCCAGTACTGCCTGAGTCTTCCCAAGGTATGGAGCATTTCAGTGCTAGGTACTATACTCACTCCAGCTCGGCAACAGTACAGCCCTCCAAATTTGCCAACGATATGATTTTGTAGCCTGGCACAGAGAGAGAGAGAGAGAGAGAGAGAGAGAGAGAGAGAGAGAGAGAGAGAGAGAGAGAGAGAGAGAGAGAGAGACGTCCGTTACATTCGGATATAAATTGTTACATTTTGAAGAGAAAAGGAAGGGGTCAGTGTGCACATGTCTGTCTTAGTTGGAAACGAGTGTAAACTGAATCATGCAGTGTGTCATGTGCATGCCTGTAATCACCTTTAATCTCCTCCCCCCCCCCCCCCCCCCAACCCACACACACACACACACACACACACACACACACACACACACACACACACACACACTCATGCACACAGATACACATACACAGGCGCGCGCACGCGCACGCACGCATGCGAAAACGCACACGCATTCACACTTTTTTTTTTTTCGTTTAAAAAAATGCTGGTTTTTTGCTGTTTTTTTTATGCTAGAGTCTGAAATCACCGACACGATGAAAAGACTAAATAAAACAACCAGCCAAGCAACACAGACACGCATACCATACGTGAGAGTTCTTGAGTTCACAGTGGTGTGTGTGTGTGTGTGTGTGTGTGTGTGTGTGTGTGTGTGTGTGTTTTCAATCATCGCAACTGTCGCAAAATTTTTTGAGGAGGGCGCAGTTCATGAGTCGACTGCGTAGAAAAGAAGCAGTTTAAAAAAAGCCTGTGCTCTGCTGCTATATAGGTGAGACAGAAAAGAAGCTGATGTAATGCTACATATTGGTCACACCATTCTTTCCGCTTGTTACCTTTTGGATGGTGAAGGAACTGTGTGGTGTGCGTGCAGTAAGCGTTGAGCTCAGCAGCATAAACCTCCTGACCGATAGCTGGGGCTAGGTAGCACGAGCAGACTGCATCAGAGCCGTCGTTCCAGATGTTCCGGCTGATGCGATTTCTAGAAGACACCTTTTTTTTTTTAATGTTGCCTGAATGATGATGTGACGTACTAACACAACATCTGTCGGTAACATTACTTTCTTCTTCTTCTTTTCTTTTTGTTTATTTTTATTTAATTTTTTTTATTGCTTCCGTTTGTTTATTTGTCTGTCAGCAAGACTAAAAAAAAAAAAAAAAACACCTACTGACCCGATTGTAACCAAGCTGGACTGAAGAAGGAACCTGTTAAAAGTTTGGTTGCCGATCCGGATCAAATGGCAACATCTGGATTCATTCCGTCAAGATTATTACAGCTCTTTTACTGAATTGGAACTCTGTGGAATTGCTCTTTTGGAAAGGATAAGTATATATGGAGGAATGTTATTCGTTTTCATTGAATATGAAAAGTTTCTTGTATACATATTGACATTTCATATCAGTAGTTCATAGTCATGTGCAAAGAAAGAAAGAAAAATGAAAGGGAAGGAAACAAATAAAGTGAATAAAGCCGTGTGTCCTGAACAAAGTCGTGTGTCCTGAATAAGCGGCGTGCCCCAAAACAAAGCAATGTGAATGTGTTCTGAATAAGTCTCAATGCCCTGGATAAAGCGTTGTGTCCAGCGATAAGAAGGCAGTGTGTCGTGATGAAGCCCAGTGATGTATGTGTGTGTGTGTGTAGGTGTGTAACGGGCTGATTGTTGTTTGCTGTTGTTGCAGGACCCGGGAGAGAGACGTCCTCCAGCCCTGGTGCCAGGCCCGCAGTCCCTTTACCAGGTCAGTGGGTTTGGGTGTGTGTTTGTCATCGTCATCGTCATCGTCGGTCAGCTGCTCGATCAGTCTTGCTACTTGTCTTAACTTTCTGTCTTTGTCTTTTGTCGTCGTCGTCGTCGGTTATCCTGTCTGTCAGTCTTGCTACTTGTCTTACCTTTCTCTCTTTGTCTTTGTCATCGTCGTCGTCGTCGGTTATCCTGTCTGTCAGTCTTGCTACGTGTCTTATCTTTCTGCCTTTTTCCCTGTCCATCCTCTCGTGGTCGGCAGTACTGTGAGTTATGTCATCGTCATCGTTGTCGTCATCGTCATCATCGTCATGACCATAATCATCTTTTTGTTGGTGGTAGTTGTGGTGGTCATGTTTTTGTAGTTGTATGTGTGCTGTTGTTGTTGTTATTGTTTTTTCTTCTTTCTTTCTTTCTTTCTTCTTCTTCTTCTTATTCTTCATCTCCTTCTTCATAATCATGATAATCATCATCTAGTTTTCCTTCTGTTTCTCATTACACGCAAACATCAACGTGTCTTGCACACGTGCACGCGCACTCTCTTACACACACGCGCGCATGCACTCGTTCTTTCTCTCTCTCTCTCTCTCTCTCTCTCTCTCTCTCTCTCTCTCTCTCTCTCTCTCTCTCTCTCTCTCTCTCTCTCACGCATACGCACTTCCACTTAAAGATATAATATATGTATGTATGTATGTATGTATTTAAGACTGCATGGATCGGTGAGAGGGGGGTAGAGCAACGGAGAGACAGAAAGGGAGACAG
The DNA here is from genome assembly GCA_016801955.1 of Conus betulinus. Lineage (NCBI taxonomy): Eukaryota > Metazoa > Mollusca > Gastropoda > Neogastropoda > Conidae > Conus > Conus betulinus. The sequence continues at coordinate 291,780 of JADBJO010000579.1, forward strand.
TGACACTGAGAAAAAAAAAGTGAGGCAGTACAACAAATCCCACTACCCCCCAAACACACACACACCCCTCCAAAGAGAGAGAGAGAGAGAGAGAGAGAGAGAGAGAGAGAGAGAGAGAGAGAGAGAGCCCAAAACCCACTTCACCAGAAAGCAAACGATCCAACGGACAACTCATGCGCCGGGCCCCATCACCGTCACCTTTGCCCCTCTTTTCCGAAGCATCAAGTCATTATCTTCATTAACCCATCATGTGCAAGCCATCATAGTTCCCACCCCCCCCCCCCCCAGACCACCTGTTCAGGTAATCGGAGCGGGGCCCTTCCCACCTCGCCATAATGCCCGTGTCCGGCTTATTGACTCTGCAAATACACGGACGGCCAGGCCAGTTCCCTCCCTTGGACCGGCGCGTCAGCCTCTCGGGCAGGCTCGGGGATGTTCGGGAAAGTCCGGTCACGAGCCAAGGAAAACAGGGGCTGCCAGCGGGCCGGACTGGGGAGGGCTGCTGTTGTTTCTCGTGCCCGTCTGTCCGGGTTGTTTGTTTTTTTGGGGGTAACGGGACAGCACCTGGATGGGATTCCCTGTGATGTCTTTATCTTCCTCCCACCTCCCTACCCCCACCCCTCTCTGGCTTCTTCTTCTTTGTAATCTGCTTTTTTCTTCTTCTTCTTCTTCTTCTTCATCATCATCATCATCATCATTATTCTTTCCTTCTTCTTCTCCTCCTTCCTCCTCTCCTCTTCCTCCTTCTCCTCCCTCTTTTCCTCCTGCCCCTTCCTCTATTTCCTTCTCCTCCTTCTCCTCCTCCTTCTTCGTCGTCATTGTCGTCCTTCTTGTCCTCCTTCTCACTTTTCTTTCTTGCCTTCTTTTTTTCTGTTGGTGGGCTGCCACCCCCTTCCACAACGGGCAAAACCCCTACAGGGTAACGCCGGTCAAACCGATCCTGTCTGTTGTTGTCTGACCTTCCTTCATGGCTTTTCGCTGGCCAGTGGAGGGAGTTTTATGGAGTCCATCACCTTCAGATTAACCGAAGGTAATGGCAGCAGGGAAAATCTGTTCATTGTGAATTTCTCCCGCAATCATTTTCCTGACAAACGTTTCATCACTGGGCCAAGGTTCCGTGCATGTTTAGCGTCGGAGTGGTGTGGCGCAATCATGATTAATTCACTAACACGTCGTTTGAAACTCTCTCTCTCTCTCTCTCTCTCTCTCTCTCTCTCTCTCTCTCTCTCTTATACTGTCTATACAAATCAAATCTAGTACTATCATTTATGTGTTTGAATCATACAAATATTTAGGAACTTTTATAGATGATAAGCTGAATTTTAAATCCCATGTTGAGTATGTCCACAAAAAATGTCAAACCAGATATATATGTCTTCGCAAGCTGCGATCATTTCATGTGAATACTGACATTCTTCGGACATTTTATTCATGCTTCTTGGAATCTGTTTTAACTTTCTCATTTATGTGTTGGTATGGTGGGTTGACTGTGAAGAGTAGAAATGTGCTTGAGAAAGTGGTGAACGTGGGAGGAAAAATCGTTGGTGAGAGACAAAAAAGTCTGAGTGAGCTGTACAGGTGCCGTGTTGTTTGTAAAGCGAAGAAGAGATTGCGTGTGACCAGACCCACGTTCTTGCAAATCAGTATGACCTTCAGTCAGGACGAAGGTATCGATCGGTTAAATGCAGAAGTGTCAGATTTAAACAAAGTTTTATTCCCCTGTCCATTGATTTTATGAACCGAGGAGATGTTTTAATTGAAATCCAAATTCCTTTATATGAATGTATGTCATATGTGAGAAAATGGGTAATGTGACTAAAATTATTGTTTATTTGCTGTGAATGTGTGCGACCACAAATTAATTTCTCAAACGGAGATAATAAAGTTTACTTGACTTGACTTGACTTGAATTCCATTCTTGCCATCTACTGTCAACCAGTCTTGTACGAACCATTCGGATAAAAGTCGGTTCATCTCCTACACTCTGATTTAATCAGGCATATCCAAAACCTAATTCATGTAACTTAATTATCAACTTTGTTGCCCAGTTTGGTTTTCCCCTAGCATCGAGATTACACAACATGTTATAAGCTTTCTTTGGTAACCTAGAATCGTTCATTTTGATCAGTTTCAACCAGTAACGAATACATCTAACTGCAGAGTCATCTGTATTTAGACTCATCTTGCTTATGGCCTGCACTAAAGAGGATGTTAAAAAAATTGCCTTGTACCTGTACAAAGCCTTCAAATTCCGAAGAACAGTTTGTTCTTGAGCATGTGCTGTTTTCGTTTTGATCAGTATGCTTTACAATATCGTTTTTGTCAATGTGTAATCCACCCCTTCATAAGGGGCTGTGGCCTATAATGATTAAATCATCCGTATCCCTCTCTCTCTCTCTCTCTCTCTCTCTCTCTCTCTCTCTCTCTCTCTCTGATACTTTTGTTCTTTTCCTCTTCAGTCAATAATGAAACACTACAAAGACTTAACTCGTTTTTCTCTGCAATGGATTCCTCGATGGTTCTGCGCAGATATAAAAATCTAGCTTTCCTTGTATGGGTTTATGTGCTTATATCTGAAATAGTTCTGAGAGACTTAAGGTACTATCTTTAGTACGGTGCTACAGGAGTTCTTGAACAGTATGTTTCATGGGACGGATGGATTGTTGCAGTATTCTTTTTGATAGTTCTCCTTGAGGTTGGGGATCGTGGAATTGAGAATTGCCTATCACCAAGTTATGATTAAACACACAACTGAATTCCATCGTGTAAACCTGTCGTGGGGGTAGTTCCGCAAAATTCGCAACAAACAAACGCGTCTTGCATAACTGGAGGACTCCCTACAATGATGAATACTATTAAAAGAATACAGAAGTGAAAAAGCTGCACTCAGGTGAAAATTTCCTATGTACTATGTAAAACAGACTTTGACAGACTGCAAAACATCGTCAGATCGTCATTTAAGGTTTGCACAGAGGTCATCCAGTGCCGTTCTTCTGTAAAGAAACAAACCGGCACCGGTACGGAGCGAGGGGGGGGGGGGGGGGGGGGGGGGGGGGGGGGCGGCAGTGTCGTGTCCCCCTGCACAGAGACCCAACCTCACTTGAAAAAACGCCCAGAAAGAAAGGGGCCAAAACCCGGGAACGTTGTCAACAAACAGAAATGGAAAGAAGCAGGATTTGTCTTCAAAGGTAAGGGAAGTAATCCCATAAGCAAGGGAAGGAATTGTGTTCTTCTGCGCGCTTGACAGCCGGTAGCCTGGCTTGGCCCACGAGGGATCCTGCTATGGTGGCCTGCTGGTCGCGGAAGATGAATTTCATCAAATTTCTCTGAGAATAAGTTGAAATACGCGTGGCAAAGCTTCATCTACAGGATTTGGTGCTGTACATTGAGCTAGACATGACAAACCACGCTTCGAATTTTATAGCAAAACATTGAATTTTTTATTTTTAAGAAATGACTTTGGTTTGGTATAGCAAAACTGGTTTTCTTTGTATTCTTAAGAAATAACAGTCGTTTCTTTTTCTTTTTTTTCTTAATAAAAATGACATTGGTCTGGATTGGAAAGCTCTTTAAAATACGGTTGTTTTCACGCCATTTCCCACTCATTTCAAACCGTTCTTAAAAGTAAACTGACAATGTCGATGCCAAATCATAATTAAGGTATAGGTGAGGGATGTGTCAAAAGCATAAGTATGTCAAAGTTGTAGTTAGAACTTGAATTACAGTTTACAGCTCAGGTAATTGAAAACGTATTTTCACCGAAAAACAAACAAACAAACAAAACAAAACGACAACAGAAAGATTCGACAACAGCAAAATGAGCTTTTTGCCACCCCAGAAATGCCATAGCCTGTTTGGGCCCGCAAGGGGAACGTCGCGGTCTGGTTACAAAGCCAAACAACTCGGACAAATTGGCCGCTCCGCAGACCAGGCATACCAGCCAAGAGGCCAGGAACGAGTGCCAGACATATGGATGGGCAGTGGGGTGGCTGGAAGGGTGAGACTGGGAGTAGGGGTGGTGGTGGAGTGGGGTGGTGGGCTGGGAGGGGTATGAGAGGAATCTGGGCCTGTGGAAGACGGGGCCACATTGGCCACATTGTTCGGCAATGAAAAGATAATAGAGATGACCAGTGGCTGGGGGTGGGTGGCCGTTGTGGAGTGTGAAAGGTGGTGTGAGTGATGAGATAGCAGAGAGTTTGGCGGGTGGGAACTACGGTAGCACACGAGTGTCTAAAGGCAACAAAAGCTGCTTTTCGTCAGCGAAACGGCTGTTCACCTTGAGGAAAAACGGCGAATGTAGAGAAAACAATTATCATTGCAATTGTCCTTGAGCATCATTATTTTTCTTATTTCACGACTTTTTTTTTAAGAATCACTACTGTTTTCTCAAGATAATCATTTTCCATGTTTTCCGTCAGGATCACGAATTGTTTTTCATATTGTCTTTCGAATAATGACTCTTATTCCTGTTTTGTTCAGGAAAACGGGTATCATCTCAAGAAAAAAAAAAAAAAACTACCGCAATAGGGAAATCGGTTAGTTATGATCATTGTTTTCCTGGACAAATGCGTGCACAGTTGTATCATCGGTATCAGCTACCAAACAGACTGCCGGGTTGAACAGTGAAATCAGTTGTGATTCTTAGGATCACTGGTTTTCCAGTTTGGACAGTTTTTTTTTTTACTTAAGGAGGATTACTGTTTTTCAAAATCGCTAGAGTAAGGGAGACAGTTTTGGTCCTAAAGTATAACAACGATAATAAATGTTTTCCCTGGGTTATTATTCTTACAAAGACGGTTGTGGCTCTTTGGAATAGTGGGGGGAAAGTGTTTTCAATTTGTTTTCCTCGAGGAAACGGGAAAAAATAGCTATTATTGGCTTTTCCTCCTCGGGGAAACGGGGAAAATATAGTTATCATTGGCTTATGAAGCTTGTATTCTTTCTATACGTTTCCCTGAGCTTTTCTTCATTTATGGTGGTGTTCAGTTGGAATTCAGTGGGTGCTTGTGGTGATATTTCTTTTATCATTGTTACTATCTGTATGTTTTATCGTTCTTTTTGTCCTTTTTTTTTTTTTTTATTCTGTGCTTCATGTATTGTCTTCTGTCTGTCTTTTTCTCCATCTTTTTTCCACCTGTCTTTTTTTTTCTTCGTTTTTCTTTTTTTTTTTTTTTTTTTTTTTTTCGTTTTTTCTTGTCTTTATTTCCCTTTCTTTTGTTTTCTCTTTGTTTGTTTTCTTCGTTTGTGTTGTGTCTTTCGCCTTCCTTCCTTTCATTCCCATCCCTCTGCATTCTGTCCCCCCTCTCCCTCTAACTTCCCCATCCCACTCAAAATGTGATGAACATCAGAATTAACAGCGACAGCATGATTATAGGCCCCCTTCGACTAATGGTCAGTGGACTGCGTGCAGGAATTCAGCGTTGTGTTTTGGCAGTCGGCAAGAAAGCTCATTAGAAGGCGTTCCTGTGTGTCTGTGTCTATGACACAGTCATCAAGACAAGCACCCCCGTCATCCTTCATGGGACCGTTTACCTCGTCCGGCCCCCCTTCATCCTCACTCCAGTCCCTGCCCCATTATAAGTCTACCGCCCAACCAGGACTGACGATGAGACAGAAGACTTGAAGGACAACATCCTTCCAACGCTTCTCCCCCCCCCCCCCCCCCCCCCCCCCACTTCCCCACACCTGTGGCGGACAGTCACTTCATATCAGCTGTTCAGA
>JADBJO010000579.1:300000-310000 GCA_016801955.1 Conus betulinus
TTCAAGCGAGGTTTCACATTCACGCACTCAGAAGCAAGTTCAGGTTGCAAAAAAAATGAAGTTACTTCCCCTGGTGCAGTGTACAGTAAGAAAATGAAGGCCTTTAAAACGAAGTACACACACAAACAAAAATGTCTGTTGTGTTTTGTGGACTGTGTTGTAACAGCTGATATTCTTTCAGCCTGTGCTGTAAAAAGCGTTAATTCTGTTTCTCTCTACACACGAATGCACAAGTATGTTGATTTCACCAACATTTGCATATGAATTTCGTGTTTCTTGACGAAACCGTCAGCTATATACATAAGTGTTGATCTGACTTTACTTTTCTGTCTTTTGGACATTATATTTTTTTGCCTGAATGGTCATATGTTGTCACTTTGCACAAAACCAACACTAGACGAATAATTTCATCATCATTGATAAGATTAAAACACACTCACACAATACAACACAAACAAAGAGACGCAGGCAGGCACACACACAGACACAGACTCTCTCTCTCTCTCTCTCTCTCTCTCTCTCTCTCTCACACACACACACACACACACACACACACACGCGCGCACGCGATAAATAGAATTGAACTCTTTTACTTTCTCAAAAATGGGGGGGGGGGGGGGGGGGACGAAGAAGCGAGCGAGGGGGGGGGGGGGGGGGAAAGAGACGTGAAAGAAAGAGGGGGAATGATGGGGAATCCCCCTGTTGTTTCCAAACTTCTAACCAAGGAGGTGGAGAGAGGGGGGATGCATCGCAGATGGAATGCAAGTTGGGTAGGGCACAGCTGAAGCAACGTGAGAATGAAGGATTGAGGGGGGGAAGGAGGGGAGGGAGAGGCGACAACAATGGCGAGAAGGGAGAGAAGGATTGGCTGAAGACAGTGCCAGTGGGGGAAAAAGAGAGAGAAAACGTTGGGGATGGGCGGGGGGGCGGGGGGGGGGGGGGCGGGGGGGGAGAGATGGAAGAAAGGGGGAGAAGGAGAGGGGAGGGGGAATGGGTTGTCACAAAAGGGATCAGCTCGTTACAATTTTAAAGGCCATTAAGTGTCGCGGGAGTCGGATGGGAAGCGGGAGGGAGTGGGCGGGGGGAGAGGAGGAAGCGGGGATGGTGGGGGAGGGGGGTGAAGGAGACAAGGACCCCGAGTCTGGCACCGCACTTCCTGCCCACGATTCCTCCTCCTCCTCCTCCTCGTTCTCCCTCCACCCTTACCACCCCACCCTTACCCCACCGCCATCCAGATTTCTGTCTGTCATGTCTGACTCTCTCTCTCTCTCTCTCTCTCTCTCTCTCTCTCTCTCTCTCTCTCACACTCACGCACACGCACGCGCGCACAGACTTTCAGACACACACACACACGCACGCACGCACGCACACACATGCACGCACGCACGCACGCGCGCGCACACACACACACACACACACACACATTCACATTAAATCATTAAATTCCCTTTCACCACAAGAAGCACTGGCCCCTCCTATATCTACCCTCCATGGCGGGCATCTGAGAGGTCTCCGTCATGTCACTCCCACAGGTGTGCCTGTGTGTGGAGCGGGGGTGGTGGTGGTGGTGAGCGGGTTGGTGGTGGTTAATGGGGGCAAGAGGGAAGAAAGGGAAGGTGTGCCAGGGTGAGAGAGGGAGGAGGGGAGGGGGCTGACACGAAGAGATGAGATCATGGAGCAGATAGATGTAGGTGGGCGAGAAGACGTCTTCGGTCGAGGGGAAGATGGACAGAGGAGAAAGGGTGGGTGGTGGATCCGGAGGAGAGTGAAGGGGGGGGGGTGGATGGTGGCGGAGAGAGAGAGAGAGAGCAGCTGATGGGGGCAGCTGGGGGGGGGGGGGTGCACATCATCGAAGAGTGGATTGGGGTGGAGACGTGTGCGGAAATGGGAGCGCGAAGATAAAGTGTGGGATGACACTCTTCTAATGTGATAGAGAGACCACGCTTGATGTGTGTGTGTGTGTGTGTGTGTGTGTGTGTGTGTGTGTGTGTGTGTGTGTGTGTACGCGCGCGCGTCGCTGATTCTGCTTTTGCTGTTACTATTACTTTCAGCGTAGTTGTTGGTGCAGGACATCGTGACAACTGCTCTGCCGAACTGAGGCCCCGGCGGCATAATGTCGCTGCAGGAAAGATGTGCCGCTATGAACTAAACTGCATTTCTCAGCAACACACTGCAGCATCATAGAAATACACGGTAAATTTGCTTACTACGATGTGCTGTTTCCTTCTTTCCGTCCTACGTCACACATTTTTTTTTTTTCTGTCTTATAAATCAGAAACGAGGATTTCATTTCCATACTACTTTCCCCCGATTCTGGGCATCCCTTGTTTATGGCAGATGAAGGGAAATAACTCTCGATAATTGCGCTTGCAGGGACGGCCTGCGGATAAAAACAAAAGAAAAATCATCGATCTCTTATCCTCCCCCCTCCTCCCCCCCCCCCCCCTCCCCCCATCCCCTCATTTTGTATTACAGTGATTACTACCACTTCGAAAAACTAAGTCAACTCTGTCATCACTGCGTTTAATTAATATCGTATTTTTCTAAACCTTCAGCGCATAAAGTATTGTCTGCGCCGGTCACAAAGGGAAATTGTGTTCTGTCGACGACCGTCTCGTCAACATTACAACCGAGTGCAGTTTTGGTGATTGAGTCGTCAGTTAAGTTATTGTCATTAAAATCATTATTGTCGTTAAAACCACTCATCGTGAGCATTTTATTTGGTGATCGTGTATCGCCTAACATGAGGTTACCTGTATTTGTTTTGCTCTTCGTCTATGTATACTCTGCAACAATGTTCAAGATGAAGAGGTTGAAAACCACTCTGGAATAGATGTTGATCGGGATTTGAACCTTTGCCCTTGGTGCTAAGTGTCAGGGATGTATGGACGTGTCAGCACCGTCCTCTGTAGGGGGCAACTTCATCGACTGCTGTGTGCTCCTTCAGTCCTTGTCTGTGCAAGTGATAGGTGAGCCGGTGCCACGGGCATCATTGGCTCGGAATTATGTATTTTTGATCATTCGTCTGTAGAAGCGAGAATAGTTATATCTTCATTTTATGCGCTAAAGTGATCGATGCACAACCTTAAAGTGTTTTTTGCAACTCATCCTATGTGATACCTTTCTTTAACATCTCAGCGTATTGAGATTTTGAAACTTGATCTTAGATTCAATATTTTTTTTTTTTACAAAGAAAGATCTGATATATTGATATACGAATATTCTCTATCTCAGAGTAAAATTCTTACATATAATGTTTTTACATGGTAAAGTGATCATCTAGTTTCTTTACATACAAAAATTTGATATTTTAACTACGAACTTCCACTTTATACAATTATTTACACACACACACACACACACACACACACACACACACACACACACACACACACACACATTTTTACCTACAAAAATTTACGATATTTCTTTGATACTATATTTTTTTACATGCATACATAAAACTTTTTTAAAGATAATTTTAATATATTAAGAGACAAGTATCCGATTTCTATCCATGTAGATATGTGTGTCATTTTATTTACAAGCATGTAACATTTAACCTTAAAACATTTATGTCCTTACATACAAAAGTAAATATTCATATATATATATATATATAAATATATATATATATATATATATATACATATGACAAACGTTTTTTTGTCCTGTTTTTTTCACACATATACACACATACACACATATATATATATATATATATATATATATATATATATTCTTGTAATAAAATGACACACATATATATACATATATTTCAATGTTTACAATTGCGCACATCAGTTGTTTGTGCATAAATGGTGTGTTTCTTTCCATACAAGTATTTTGTTACCTTTGAATGCAGACAGTTTCATTACTTACAAATATTAACGTATCTTTACATAGGCATACCTACCTTCTTGACATATTCAAATCTTTACATCTTTTGTAGTGAGCATGAACGTTTGATTTCTTTACATCAAAACATTTACTTTATTTACATTAAAACCATTTAATTTCTTCACATAAAAACATTTAATGTTTTTTTTCAGACAGACATTTTTAGTTTAGCTCAACACAGCGAGATCGGTTCACAAAGAAAATAGAAGAAAACTGTTTTGATTGCTTTGCCTTCCTTCCGCCTTTGGCTCTTGGAGAGAGCAACAGTGTGTGTGTGTGTGTGTGTGTGTGTGTGTGTGTGTGTGTCTGTGTCTGTGCGCCTATGTGCGCATGTGTTTGGCATTGTGCACGTGCGTGCCTGATTGTGCGCCTGCGTTCTTGAAGGGGCCTTGACAGAAGCGTGTCAAGCGGGAAGACTGATCGCATATGTCTGGCACTTTTTGGGTCATTCATCGTGACTTTCTTTCTTCTTTTCTCTCTCTCCTCTGCACAGCTAAGGAGGAGGCCGCAAAGGGTTAGCTTGGAGCCTGAGGAGGGGTGGGGGATGGGGGTGGAGGGGGTACAGACAGAAAAAGAATGGGGTAGAGAGGAAGGTTGGGGGAACCAGAGAGAGAGAGAGAGAGAGAGAGAGAGAGAGAGAGAGAGAGAGAGAAGCGGAGGGTGATGGGGGTAAGTTAAAATCTTCCCCATTCTCATTTTCTGCTGGGCTCATTTGATCTGCAGCTGTAAGTTTTTTCTTTTTGGCCAAGAGATGCTAACAAATTGCCTGTCCCACTTCTATTCGGTTTTTCCCTCCTCCATTTTCTTACGTTTTTTGTCCTGTTTTTTTCACCTCAATTTTTGACTTTCTGATTTGCGCACGTGTGAGTGACCGCACACACACACACACACACACACCACACACACACACACACACACACACACACACACACACATATATATATATATATATATGTGTGTGTGTGTGTGTTCATAAACTCGCGCGTGCACGCGCGTGTGTGAGTGTTGGTGTGTTTTAGAGAAAGAGAGACAGACCAGACAGACTGTCAGGGAAAGACCATCTGTGTATTGTGTCAGTTAATGTAGGTTGTAATTAATTCTTTTTTTTTCATTTTTTTCTTTCTTTTTTCTTCATTAAACGCAAATTGAGGTCGGTTTTTCATGGTCAAATAAAATCCTATCTTGAGTGCATTCTCCGTCTCTTCTTCCCCCCCCCCCCCCCCCCCCCCCTTACTCTTTCTTCTAGGTCTGTCTGTCTGTTTTTTCTCTCTCTGTAGTTGTGTGTTGTGTGTGTGTGTGTGTGCATGTGCGCCCCCCCCCCCTCCCCCTAGCTCCCCCACCCCTTCTCATTGCCTAGTGGTAGCGAGGCATCAAAGAGAAGAAAAACTGGTGTCGTTTTTGCGCCCCGTTTTCCAACTGTACCCTCTTTACCGGCTTTTTGTTCCGTCTGACGCACCTTACCTCGCCTCCCTCTCCTTCCCCAACTTTCCCCTCCCCCTTCCCTCCCATTTCCTACCCCCCCCTCCCCCTCCCCCTGTCCTCCTCCGCTTCTTCATCGTCTTCCTCGACTTCTGTTAGGGAAGGAGGGGGGGGGGCTAGGATGGGAGGATGGGAGGATGGGGGAGGGGGGGGGGGGAAGAGAGTGGCATGAATGGAGCGAGACAGGAATGGCAGCTAGCTATTGCCACTGCTGCTTGCCGAGCTATTACTTACTTGCTTCCAGCCAAACACCGGACCGTTCTGTCAATGAAACAATGGTAGCACCGTCTCTCATCCACCCCCTTCCCCCCCCCCCCCCCCCCCCCCCCCCCCTTCTCTTCCCCTGTAGCCTCCCCATCCCAATCCTCGTCCGCCGTTCTCTCTCTCTCTCTCTCTCTCTCTCTCTCTTTCTGTCTTCTGTCTCTATCTGTCTCTGTCTTTCTGTCGGTCTCTCTCTCTCTCTCCTCCCCCCCCCCTCCCCCCCCCCCCCCTCTTCTTCTTCTTCTTTTGTCTCTCTTCTCTTCTCTCTCTCTCTCTCTCTCCGTCTCTTTCTTCCCCCCCCCCCCCCCCCGTTTTGTTCTTCTTTTCTCCTCTCCTTCCCTTCCTCTTCTCTCTCTCTCCCCTCTCTCTCTCTCTCTCTCTCTGTTTCCCTGTGTTTCCCTGTGTCTGTCTTGTCTGTCTGTCTGTCTCATTCTCTCTCTCTTTCTCTCTCTGTTTCCTCTCTGTGTCTGTCTGTCTGTCTCATTCTCTCTCACACTTTCTCTCTCTCTTTCTTGCTCTCTCTCTCTCTCTCTCTCTCTCTCTCTCTCTCTCCTCTCTCTTCTCTCTCTCTCTCTCTCTCTCTCTCTCTCAGTCTCTCTCAGTCTCTCTCTCAGTCTCTCTCTCTCTCTCTCTCTCTCTCTGTATGAGGAAGTCAGAGATAGAGAGAGAGAAGAGAGGCAGACAGACAGACGAACAGAGACCGAGACACAGATAGAGAGAGCGTTCTCCTCTCCCCCAACCCAAACAATACTTGAGCGATGATGGATGGAAACCAATGCCCCCCGCCGTTTCACTTGTCTTCCGCGTGCTCAGATACTAATCACTTTTCCCCCTGCCCCGACATGACTGACATGTCTTTAACGGAAACCCCCTTTTTCCTATTATCTGACTAAAATCACGAGAGGAGGTGGGAGGGAAAAGACACCAAAATAAGAAATCCAGCGCTGCGTTTTAATGATGACAAATCCCCCCCCCCCCCCCCCCCCCCCCTTAAAAAAAAAAAAGAAAAATAAGAAAAGAAAAGAATGACAATAACCATTAACACGACAGCATCAGCGTAACAGCAACAACAAGGAAATAGAAGTAACGACTCCTCCACAACAAATCCAACAGCAGATTTGAAGAGAAAACAAACAAACGAACAAATAAACAACACCGCAACACACTAAGAATTTGAGACCCTGAGATGGAGGAAGTTTGGTTAAAAAAAAAAAAAATAAAATAAAATAAAAAAAAATGAAAAAAGAAAAAAAAAGAATAAAAGGAAAGAGGGGGAAAAAAAAAGGAGAGGGGGAGAAGAGGGGTTGTGGGAGAGGTGGGGTTAGCATGGCAGAGGGGCGGGGCAGGAGACGGGGATGGGGGGGGGAGGGGATGTGGGGGGGGGGGGTGGGGTGACAGACCAGTGTTGTAGACAAAGCTATTTCACGCCTGTCTGAACGCCGGTCCACGTGTGTGCTTTTGTCCAGGGAGCCTGGCTGAGACTACAATGGAACCACCCGGGACCCCATGAAGCCTGGAGAGAGAGAGAGAGAGAGAGGGAGAGGGGAGGGGGGGGCAGTAGGAAGTGGGGGTGGATGGGGTAGAAGACGAGGGAGGGTGGGGATGGAGGGTGTCCGTTGTGGTGTTGAGGGGGATGAGATGGAATGAGAAAATCAGGAGGGGGAAAGAGAAGAGGAGAGGAGGAGAGAGAATGTGTTTGTGTGTGTGTGTGTGTGTGTGTGTGTCTGTCTGTGTGTGTGTGTGTGTGTGTATGTGTGTGCACGTGCGGGAGCGCGCGCGCGGGAGTGCGTGTGTGTGGGTACTGATGGTGTTGTACGCGCGCGCGCACTCGTGTGTGTGTGTGTGTGTGTGTGTGTGTGTGTGTGTGTGTGTGTGTGCGTGCGCGCGCGCTCGCGCGTTTGTGCGTGCGTGTGAGTGTGCTTTAAAAGAGGGGGGACGGCGCGAGAGTGGTGTTGTGACATTAAATGCTGTCAGAGAACTTCTCGCAGCCCTTATCAAGGCAGGAAAACGTTCGATCGATACCTCTGACCCCCCCCCCCCCTCCTTTATCATCCCCCCCCCCCCCCCCGTCCCACCTCCCGTGCTCGTGTTCTCTTTTGGTGAGGAGAGGGGGGTGGGGTGGGGTGGGGAAGTGAGTAGGGGTTGGGAGGGGAGGGAACGATGGTAAGAGGGTCGTGGGTGGGGTTATGTGAGGGAGAGGAACAGGGGTGCTGAGGTTTCAGGGAAGTGTGTGTGTGTGGGGGGGGGGGGGGGGTGGCGGAGTATGATAGTGGGGTGATGTGTTTGGAGATGGGGTAGGGTGAGGGGGTGGGGGTGGATAAGGACTGTTTCTCTGAGTGAAGTAGTGACGGGAGAAGGAGGGAGAGAGTTTGGCTGCGGGGGAGGGGTGGGGTAGGAGGGAGAGCTTTTTTAGAGGGTGAATACTTAAGTGGTAGAGATGTTTTATTTTTTGTCTGCCCTCTCTCTCTCTCTCTCTCTCTCTCTGTATTAGATAGAGATGTGTGTGTTTGTATGTGTTCACGTGCTTGTGTTCGTATGTAGATGTACGCGTATGTGCGCGCGCTCGCGCATGTGCGCTTCCACTTCACCGAGTTGCATGGCATCGGATCCTACTTTCTGCCGCACCATGCGGCATGAACCCCATGCGATATGCAGCCATAAATCCTGAGGAGGAGCAGAGGTGCTGGACCCCCCCCCCCCCCCCCCCCCCCCCCCCCCCCCCCCATCCACCCCCCCCCCACCACCCTTCCCCCTAACCGCTCTACCTCTGGGTCCCCTGGCCCCATCCGCCTCCTGCTCCTTCACCCTTTGTCGCTGTCTCGTGGCCGACTCCTTCCGGGGAGAATCCCACATAGAACGAGTTGTGTGCGGCAGACCGGTTCCCCCCCCCCCCCCCCCCGAAACGTCGAATTAAAAACCACGTGGTAGCCCAGGTGAGTATTGCTCCCTGTCAGTGTCAAGATCGAGCTAATTACTATGTGACCTGTTCTTCTAGCCTGAATGTTGTGGTCAGTTCTCCCCCTGTCTGAAGGTTGTGACCTGTTCTTCTAGCCTGAATGTTGTGGTCAGTTCTCCCCCTGTCTGAAGATTGTGACCTGTTCTTCTAGCCTGAATGTTGTGGTCAGTTCTCCCCCTGTCTGAAGATTGTGACCTGTTCTTCTAGCCTGAATGTTGTGGTCAGTCTCCCCCTTTCTGAAGATTGTGACCTGTTCTTCTAGCCTGAATGTTGTGGTCAGTTCTTCCCCTGTCTGAAGATTGTGACCTGTTCTTCTCGCCTGAATGTTTGTGGTCAGTTCTCCCCCTGTCTGAAGATTGTGACCGGTTCTTCTAGCCTGAATGTTGTGGTCAGTCTCCCCCTTTCTGAAGATTGTGACCTGTTCTTCTAGCCTGAATGTTGTGGTCAGTTCTCCCCCTTTCTGAAGATTGTGACCTGTTCTTCTAGCCTGAATGCTGTGGTCAGTTCTCCCCCTGTCTGAAGATTGTGACCTGTTCTTCTAGCCTGAATGTTGTGGTCAGTTTCTTCCCTGTCTGAAGATTGTGAACTGTTCTTCTCGCCTGAATGTTGTGGTCAGTTCTCCCCTGTCTGAAGATTGTGACCGTTTCTTCTAGCCTGAATGTTGTGGTCAGTCTCCCCCTGTCTGAAGATTGTGACCTGTTCTTCAGCCTGAATGTTGTGGTCAGTTCTCTCCCCTGTCTGAAGATTGTGACCTGTTCTTCTAGCCTGAATGTTGTGGTCAGTTCTTCCCCAGTCTGAAGATTGTGACCTGTACTTCTAGCCTGAATGTTGTGGTCAGTTCTCCCCCTGTCTGAAGATTGTGACCTGTTCTTCTAGCCTGAATGTTGTGGTCAGTTCTCCCCCTGCCTGAAGATTGTGACCTGTTCTTCTCGCCTGAATGTTGTGGTCAGTTCTTCCCCTGTCTGAAGATTGTGACCTGTTCTTCTAGCCTGAATGTTGTGGTCAGTTCTTCCCCTGTCTGAAGATTGTGACCTGTTCTTCTCGCCTGAATGTTGTGGTCAGTCTTCCCCTGTCTGAAGGTTGTGACCTGTTGTTCTCGCCTGAATGTTGTGGTCAGTTCTTCCCCTGTCTGAAGGTTGTGACCTGTTCTTCTCGCCTGAATGTTGTGGTCAGTTCTTCCCCAGTCTGAAGATTGTGACCTGTTCTTCTAGCCTGAATGCTGTGGTCAGTTCTCTCCCCCTGTCTGAAGATTGTGACCTGTTCTTCAAGCCTGAATGTTGTGGTCAGTTCTCCCCTGTCTGAAGATTGTGACCTGTTCTTCAAGCCTGAATGTTGTGGTCAGTTCTCCCCCTGTCTGAAGATTGTGACCTGATCTTCTAGCCTGAATGTTGTGGTCAGTTCTCC
>JADBJO010000579.1:315000-342500 GCA_016801955.1 Conus betulinus
TGGTATCTGTTTTTCGTCTGCTTCATTTTTCTTTTTTGATTTCTTTCTTTCTCCTCGATTAGAAAAAAAGGTGATTAGACGGGGATGGAGTAGGATGGGAATCAGAAGTGGATGTAGAGGGTGAAAAGGCATGGGTGCACATGATGCTCTCTCTCTCTCTCTCTCTCTCTCTCTCTCTCTCTCTCTCTCTCTCTCTTCTCTCTCTCTCTCTCTCTCTCTCTCTCTCTCTCTCTCTCCGTCTGTCTGTCTGTCTGTCTGTCTCTCTCTCTCTCTCTCTCTCTCTCTCTCTCTCTCTCTCTCTCTCTCTCTCTGACCCCATCTTTTGTGCAGGCCCCCTTTGTGTGGCGATGCAGTTGGGGGTCCCTGCCTTGTCTGTGGCTTGTCGGTGGCGATAAGGTTTTCATTAGGTTCAGCTGAGGGGGCACCTCGTCAGGCGGTCCCTCTATCACCCCCGCCCCCGTAACGCCACTGCTGGTGTGAGGTCGAGACCATTTGGGGGAGGATGGGGGCGGGGGGAGGAAGGAGGAGGGGACGAAGAAGAAGGAGAGGAGGGGGGGGGGGGGGGGGAGAAAAAAGCGGGTAGGGTAGGGGCTTGGGAAGGAGTAGAACGAGGGTGGGGTCGGCACCATCTACAAAGAGCTGATATTGTTAATCGGCTGCATGTTTGGTGGTACTGCCGGTGTTTACGGTCATCGCTTCAGCTCACAGGGGTCAGTAGCGTGTGTGCTGGCTTGGGGGTGGTCGGGGTGGAGGGTGATGGGGGTGGGGTAGTGCAAAGTCGGCCCATTTTTTTTTTCACCCCATAGGTTTTCACAGGTTTGGTTTGAGACCACGAGTTGTTCTGTTGTTCGTTTACGTGTTGCGTGTGTTCTTGGTTGTTCTCTACTTTCCGCATTTTCTTCTCTGCCCTGTAAAAACATTGTTTATTGTTTTCCTTTGTTACCAGATATTCTTTTCCCCAAACGTTTCAGATTACTGGTATGTATATTGCATTTGTTAAAGATGATGATGACTTTTTGTGTTTGTTTGTTTTGTTTTTTTTTTTTTTTGTTGTTGTTGTTTTGTTGTTGTTGTTAGTAGTAGCAGTAGCAGCAGCAGTAGTTGTTGTCGTTGTAGTATGTAGTTGCGTGTTCTTGAGGCAGTGGAAGAAGTTCATGCTGTTTATTATTGAGCCAACCAATCGACGAAGTGAACGTCGTTTTTTTTTTTTTTTTTTTTTTGACGCAGAGCGAAGATAATGTTAAGCGTTAATGAGGCAGTCGCCAGGTTAGTGTTGTGTGTTTTTGAGGCAGTCAGCAATGTTAATGGTGCTGTTTCTGAGACAGTCAGCAATGTGAATGGTGCGTGTTTCTGAGGCAGTCAGCAATGTGAATGGTGTGTGTTTCTGAGGCAGTCAGCAAAGTTAATGGTGCGTGTTTCTGAGGCAGTCAGCAGTGTGAATAGTGCGTGTTTCTGAGGCAGTCAGCAGCAGTGTGAATAGTGCGTTTTTCTGAGGCAGTCAGCAATGTTAATGGTGCGTGTTTCTGAGGCAGTCGACGACAGTCCGTGTTGCGTGTTATTGAGGCGTCGACGAAGTTAATCCCGCCGTTCTGAAATAATCTGGCAACAAGAAGGGTCTTCTCTGGCGGGGCGCCTTTACCGACGGCTCTCTGTCTGAATTGTTCCTAATTGAAGCGGAAAAGAGTGTGGACAGGTGGGAGTGTGGGAGACGCTCAGCATCCCTCCTTCTCTCTTCAGGCTTGGTTGCTTAAGGGGTGGGGTGAGGGGTGGAAATTAGAGTGGAGCCGTTCTCCGAGCCTCCCGGATGCGCGTTGGGAAGCGGGGGTGGGAAATTCGAACACTCGCCCTTTCCTTTTTCTTACTCACTCGGTCCTTTTTTTCTTTTTTGTTTTGTTTTGGGCTTCTGTTGTCTACTTCGTTTGGGTAATACAGAGGGAAAGGGAGGCGAGGATGGGGACACAGGGGAAAGGGTGAGGGTGTTGTTGGGAGTCGGGGCGTAGGGGAAGATGGAGAGGAGGGGGGAGGGCGGAGAAGGCCAAAGACAGGAAATGATTGTCATGTTTGCATGTTGTCAGGTACAGTATTAGAGGGCAACTTTTTGTTGCTGGTGTTACCTCCCCCCCCCCCCCCCCCCCCCCCGCCCCCTTGCAGGAAATGATATATTGTTATGAGCGTGCGCACGCAGCAGGCAGTGCGTTCCCATCGAAAGTCCGGAAAAGCAGGAAGCAGTTGTGAGTGAGGATGTCAGTTCTCCGCGATTTATACAGGGCCGCATGTCTGAACCCCAAGCCGGCGCTCCCCTTTGTTCCCCCCATTGTTTGGCACAGAGGCACCAAGGTATGGCCAGCTTTATGGCCCACTGTTGGGGAGATGGCTTGTCTTTGTTCTGCCAATAAATAACCGCTCGAGATCTGCCTCTTCAACTCCCTAACACACGTCTCCTCGTGTTTTCCTTTCTGTTTTCGCTGGCGTCTTGTGATTTTCATTCTCCTGGCCGTTCCCTGTGGCAGGATCGAGGGGGTGGAGAGGAGAGGAGAGGCGGATGGAATCAAACTTGTATTTGGCTTGATAGTTCTTTTCATCCCAGATAATGTGCGGCGTCTGGTACATAGTTAACTGGAAGTCAATGGCGATATACGGCCGTGTGGCGTCCCTGGAGAAACGCTCTTTTTTTCGCCTGCCATGTTTCGACATCTGAGGAACACATTTTCTTCTTCTTTTTTCCTCGTCCTCTTCTTGTCTGTTTTGTTCTGTCTCTGAGAATACATCTTATTCTTTTCCACTGTGGAAGAAGGAAGGCGAGGGAAAAAAAAAAAGAGAGGTCTCGATGTTTCCATCCGCAGGGGAGCACGTATGTCTGTTTCTTTCGTTTCATTTCTTCTGTTCTTCTGCCCGAGCACGCACTGACATCACAAGTACCTTTGTGGCGCGGACCGCCAGGAGTTTTATGTTCGAATCTTTCCTGCAGACTCGCTTCTCTCTTGCTTTAGGCCAGGGGCGCCATAGATGGCGGTGGCTGGGAACAGATGTTGGGGGGAAAGGGGGAGAGGGGGGGGGGGGGGGAGCCGCTGGTCTGCAAACACGGTTAAGGTCCGCGGGAGGAAGTAATGTCGGGGTGAGAGGAAGTTGTGATAATGTGTTAGCTCAGTAAGTGAACGAATGGATGAGTGAGTGAGTGAAATAGTGAGTGAAATAGTGGGTGAAGAAGAGAGCCGGATACACGTGAAATGAAATGAATAAAGACAACGCCAGTGAGCAGCAAGTAAACCAACAAGGATGCAAACAAATTAATTTAGTTTAAATAGAAAATTGAATAGTCTGATACTTACGTAGATCACAATGTCACAAATGGGGAAAAACACTTGCCATTCATTTTTCTCTAAAGATAATTACAAACAGAAACCAAGCAAAGCGCTAAAAGATTAATCTCCCTTTCGCTGTGACCGTCGTACTCCTATCAAGTTTTCTTCGTCACTTGTGAATAAAGATACTTCTTGGTGGTGAAATACATACTTCAACACTTTGGATATGGAACCGATGCCTTCCTCTTTGGATATGGAATCGATACCAGATCTCCGTCGATAAGAATCTTTTTTTTTTTTTTTTTTTTTAGAAGAGATGGTTTGCAAAACGCACCCTCTCTTCTCTCCCTCTCTTTCACAGAGATTCAGTTGGATTGATGATGTTGATAGTCCAGCCAGTGTAGAGGCTTTACCAGGGCCATAACAATGAAACGGGATCTTGGGTTCAGATTGGTAAGGATCGGGAGGACGTGGGTGTGGACAGGACACACCCTGAGGAAGCCAGTGACCACACAGATGTTGAGGAGGACGTGGGTGTGGACACAGGACACACCCTGAGGAAGCCAGTGTCCACACAGATGTTGAGGAGGACGTGGGTGTGGACAGGACACACCCTGAGGAAGCCAGTGTCCACACAGATGTTGAGGAGGACGTGAGTGTGGACAGGACACACCCTGAGGAAGCCCAGTGTCCACACAGTTGGTGAGGAGGACGTGGGTGTGGACAGGACACACCCTGAGGAAGCCAGTGTCCACACAGATGGTGAGGAGGACGTGGGTGTGGACAGGACACACCCTGAGGAACCAGTGTCCACACAGATGTTTGAGGAGGACGCCAGTGTCCACACCCTGAGGAAGCCAGTGTCCACACAGATGGTGAGGAGGACGTGGGTGTGGACAGGACACACTATGAGGAAGCCAGTGTCCACACAGATAGTGATGAAGACGTGGGTGTGGACATGACATACCCTGAAGAAGCCAGCATCCAGCACCCCCCGTCAGACTGTGACCTGGAACCCGCAGGGGGGGAGAAGGAAGAGGGGACGACCCACAAACAGCTGGAGAGACACAGAGGCAGATTTGAAGGGGAAGGGAGACAACTGGACAGAGGCAGGAAGGACAACTCCAACTTTCCACCAACAGTTCTTGCTGTCTGCAATGCTGCTTTAGTGTACCTAAAAAGGAAACCTTGTCCTTGTGGTATGGGTGTAGTGTTAAAATGAGTACTTCAAAAACAGTACTTTACCGCTCCTGAAAGTTCGCTTTAGCGTGCCAAACAGGAAGCTCTTTAGCAATAGCTCTTGTTCCCAGTAGTGTCGCTTTAAGGCGCCAAAAAGTCATTTCTTTAACAAAACTTGTTTTCTGCGACGTTGCTTTAACGTGCCAAAAATAAGTCCTTAAACAATACTTCTTGTTTTCTTGTCATGAACAATCACCCTTCCTCCTCCCCCCCCCCCCCCCCCCCCCCCCCCCCCCCCCCCCCGCTTCTCCTCATCTCCGACCCCCAGGTTTCAACACACTTTCCCCCTTTTTCACCTCTCTCTCTCTCTCTCTCTCTCTCTGATAAAAGAAAAATAACACCATAAAACCCCATAACAAAAGCTGCAAAAGCCATACTGTCATTTGGCTCTCTGGCAAGAGTGTGCCAAAAGCTGGGTAGACCTAGGTTTGAGAGAGCGGTTGGGGGCGCGCGGGGGGAGAAACGGGTGCGGGGTTCGGGGGTGGGGTGGGGGGGGCTTCTTCCGGGGCTGGGCCTCGTTTTTGAGGGTTCCCCTGACAAAATGTTGCCGACGTCATCAGACAATCCGAACAGCACGTGCGGCGGCGCCTGGTTTTTCGTCGGCCTAGCCCGCTTCTGCTCGTTCCTCCATCCGGTCGTTTGAAGGGGGGGGGAGGGGGGGGGGAGGATGTGTGGGGGTGTATTGGGGGGGGGGGGATGAGGGGGAGTATCGGCGGTGTGGTAGTCATAACTCAAAATAATGCCATAGTTTTTCTTCCAGCCATTGTCAGAGGCAAGGGAAGCTGAAGAAAACGGTCCTCCTCCTCCCCCTTGCCGTGTCTTCTCCTTTCTCCGTCTGCTGTATGCCTCTGACAGGCTTTTAGGTCTTCACTACTTGCTTTCCTCCCCTCCCCTCCCCTCCCCCCGCCAGTCCTTTAGCGTGGTATTTCAATCTCCTTTGATTACTTCAACCCCCCTTCTCTCCCCTCCCCTCCTCTCCCCTCCCCTCTCCTCCCCTCCTCTGTGCAGTCTCGATGCAAACTGCGGTAGCCGCATGGTCGGGGAAAGAGGGCGATGGGGTTGGTGGGGGGTGAGGGGGGGGGGGGGGAGGGGCAGGAGAAGTAGAAGGCAGAGAGGAGGGGGCGGAGGTGGGGGAGGAGCAGGAGAGAGAGCAAACGAATACATCGTTGGAAGAGATGAAGGGGGAGGTAGGAACGGGGGTAGGAGGTGAGGGGGGGGGGGGCGTGGGGGGGGGGGGGGGGTTGGAGAAGGAAAGAAGGGGGAAAAAAGGAGACGCAATTGTGGCGTCAGGAAAGGGGATTTTGTTATTAGTTATGAGTCCTAATAGCAGATTTTCCCCATCTGTTTTGCCATGAATTGCGTTTTGTCTGTCATACTCTGTCGTTAGCGGAATATCTCCAGTGTTCAAAAGCGCATTACGGAATGCTGAGACGTAAAAATAAGCAGAGAGAGAGAGAGAGAGAGAGAGAGAGAGAGAGAGAGAGAGGGAGAGAGAGGGAGGGAGGGAGGGAGGGAGGGGGTGATTCTCGAACTCTTGGCGGAGTTTTGAAAGTAATCGTGAGAGTGTAATCATCGGTAATAAAGCAGGAGCCATTTTGCACAAATGAAGACGTCACAACGCGACTGTCAGCGCCGAATCTATACGACAGATGGGAAAATGAAACAAGATTATAAACATTAATAATAGTTGGATTTTTTTCTTCTTTTTTTCCACTACATATAATGGCCGTCGGGAACTGACAGTGAAGATGAAATAAGATGGCTCTGATGTTCGATTTGTGTACAGCGCTGCAGTTTGTGTGTGTGTGTGTGTGTGTGTGTGTGTGTGTGTGTGTGTGTGTGTGTGTGTGTGTGTGTGTGCGATTTCGTGTGTTGCGATTTCGCTTAACGATTACAAAAGTTGGTTAATGCAGAGAAAGTTTGAAAGTAAGTCTTAAGGACTTTTTCCCCCTGTCCTCTTCTTATTCTTCGTCGTCTTTTCTTGTATTTTTTGTAACAAACTTCGACCTCCTTTTTACCCTACCCCCCCCCCCCCCCCCCCCCCCCCCCCCCCCATCTCTCGCTGTCTCTCTCTCTCTGTTCAAGACCGACCAATCCCTGTGTGTGTGTGTGTGTGTGTGTGTGTGTGTGTGTGTGTGTTGGAGATGAAATGAGAACATACGTTGCATAAGGCTGGAGGCACGTCTCTCCCTCCTCATCTCCCTCCCCCCCTCCTCTCTCTCTCTCTCTCTCTCTCTCTCTCTCTGTCTCTCTCTCTCTCTCCGAAGGCAATGCCAGCCAAGGCAAGGGAGAGAGAACACAACAGAGACTTGTGTGTAATGTATGGGTCGATCAAAGCGACCAATGAGAGAGGCCTACATGTACGTGTACTTTGGGCTCTAATTCACCCTCTGGGGGCTAATCAACTCCAGACGACTCGCAGGGGTCTTCGTTAGCGCGCTTCCGTCTAGAACAAAGGCGGTTTGGGGCCCAGTTGGGTAACTAGATTTCACGGGCCAACGAGCTGCTGTCTTTTCACCGTGTTGGCTCTGGGATTTCTTTGGACTGGGGTCCTTTTTTCTTTCGTGCTTTCTTCTCCTCTTTTAAGGATCTCTTTTCTTTTTTCTTCTTTTCCCCTTTTTTTCTTTCTTTTTTTCGGGGGGTCGGTGTGGTGGGGGAGCAGGGGGAGGGGTGGCGTTAGAGAGAGAGAGAGAGAGAGAGAGAGAGAGAGAGAGAGAAGGGGAACGGGAATGTGAAAAGCCTGAAGGAGGCCTGGTGGGTTTTGTTGGTTTGTTTCTAAACAAGACTAGTTTGTTTGTTTCCTTACTTCTTCTGTGGCATACCACTTGCTCACTGGCTGACTTGTTGATGTGCGGTTCTTGTAGTGGCATACCCCCCCCCCCCATCTCTCTCTCTCTCTCTCTCTCTCTCTCTCTCTCTCTCTTTCATCCCCCCCCCCCCCCCCTCCCCGTCTCATTTAATTGTTTTATATATCAGTTTACCAAGCGTGTAGACTCTGTTTTTGCTAGTTTTTTTTTTTTTTTTTTTTTTTTTTTTTTTTTTTTTTTTTTTTTTTCCCCTTGATTTTCATTTTGCACATAAGATGGCCATTACATCTGCCGCTTGTGTGTGTGCGTGAGAGCTTGCGTGTATGTGTGCTTGAACGCGTGTGTGCGTTTCTGTGTGTGTGTGTGTGTGTGTGTGTGTGTGTGTGTGTGTGTGTGTGTGTGACCTTATCTACATGGATCGATATTTTGATCCCTGTGTTGTAGCATTTAATGTAGTGTAGCAGAACTGTGAAGACAAGTATGACGAAAAGTGGCCCACTCAAACCAATACTTCTGCTGTTGTTAAATAAGGAAACATTGTTTATCTCTCTCTCTCTCTCTCTCTCTCTCTCTCTCTCTCTCTCTCTCTCTCTCTCTCTCTCGCGCGCGCGCGCGCGCGCGCGCGCGCACACACACACACAGAGCATGTGTCACTACCTTCTTTTTTTCAGTTTTGTTATTAAATGTGTCTGTGCTACTTCTTTTTTTCAAAGTTTGTTATTAAATTAGGTCTGTGCATAACGAGCACATACAAGGTATGCTCTTTTTCTTGGATTCGAGTGTGTGTGCGCGCGCGCGCGCGCGACACCGATCAAACATGCCTGCGTGAACATTTTCATTTTTTACTCGTTTCTGATGTTCCCTGTGGAGCTGTGTGGATGTCTGACCATCAGCATAGATGATTCCTGGCTGTTCGTCATCAGCCTCGGTGTCTCTTCGTCTGCTGGGGGGTGATCTTTGGTCCATCTGTGGAGATGGTCTTCCTGGCTTGGTGTTTCTCAGTCTATCAGTCTGTCTGGCTGCCCCGATGATTGTGTCCTCCTGAGGAGTCATGGCTGTCGCTGCTGCTTGCTTTTGTAATCGCCATCTTATGTGGTGGTATCCATGATCCCTGTTGTTTGACCCGGTGTCGTCGTAGCGCGCTCTGGCCGCGCTGATTGTGAGGAGCCGTTATGCGGATCTTCTTTCGCCTCATGGAAGTGTCTGTCAGCAGGGCAGGCTACTCTCCTGAACAGCTCTGGCATGTTTATGTGGGATTTATCTCCCATTATCATGTCGGAGTTGTGTTGGCCCCGATCTGTGTTCGTGCGTTCGTGCGTGCGTGCTTGCTTGTGTGTGTGTGTGTGTGTGTGTGTGTGTGTGTGTGTGTAGGTGTGTGTGTGTGTGTGTGTGTACGTAGGTATGTACGTATGTACGTACTCCTTTACACTACCATTTCTCTCTCTCCCTCTCTCTCCTTCCCTCTCTCTCTCTCTTTCTCTCTCTCTCTCTCTCTCTCTCTCTCTCTCTCTGTGTGTCTCTCTCTCTGTGTGTGTCTCTGTCTGTGTGTGTGTCTGCATCTGTCTGTCTCTGTGATTGTAAACAGAGGTGTTCTTTCGGCGTCATTTTTTACAGTGACAAATGTCCAGAACCTGTGGTCGTTGCTGTGGCAATTCAGTGGGTGATGATGTTGATAATAATGACCATAACGATGACGATAATAATGACCATAATGACGTCAACATTAATGGCTATAATGACCATTAAATGATGAAATATATCGGCGTTTAGAATCCCGTGGGTAATAAACCAACCTATCGACGTCGGCGTATGCGTTTGTAATCGATTTTCAAAACGCCAGAAAAAAAAAAGGAAAAGCAAAAAACAGGGAATAAAGAAAACGGCTATCGTGTAACGTGATTACTCCCCATATCAAAACGGGGAAAAAAAAAAAGGAACGTACCTCTTCTCTCTCTCTCTCTCTCTCTCTCTCTCTCTCTCTCTCTCTCTTCGATCTCTTAGCCGTGCAGAGTCTGAGGCATGATTGAGCCAATCGCGGACAGCGACACACTCGGGTCTTTCTGCCTGCTGTCTTTCTGCCTGCCCTTCCCTTCCCTGCCCTGCCCTGCCTGCCTGCCTGCCTGCCCGCCTGCCTGCCTGAGGTAGTGGCACGGGACGCAGCCCCACAATACATAAATCACCCGGCACCTTCCTCCTTATCACTCTGGCGAGCTCGGCCATGTTTTTACGTCACAACATTACATCCGTTTTTACATCTGTCGACCGCTTCGGGTTTCAGAAAGGGGAGGGGGAGGGTGGTGGAGGGTGAAGGGTGTTCTCGGCTGTAATCTCTGATCCTCTTGAGAGAGAGAGAAGGGGGGTGACATATTAGGGACCGTGGAGCCTCCTCCGAGTTTGTGATTTACTGGAGAAAGAGGGGGGGGGGGGGGGGGGGGGGGGGGGGGGGGGAGGAAGGAGGGATGTTGCAGAGGGATGGAGAGGGGTGATGATCATATGCTGAAAGTCTGCCGGTCCTTCTAGGGGGAGAGGGAGGGTGGAGGGGAGTTGTTAATAATCATCATCATAATAATGCTGGTTTCTTCTTCTGTTGTCGCCGTTTTGTAAGGGACAGCACTTGGCAGTTTCTTTTTAAGTTGTGTCTTCGCCTTTAAATCAGGTTCGCTGTGTGTGTGAGGGGGGGTGGGGAGAGGTTATGAAAAGGAATGTGGTGGTGGGGAAGAAATCAAGAGTCTGGTAGAGGAAGGAAGTGGAGAAGGGGGGGGGGGGGGGGGGGGGGAGAAGGACAGTGCGAAAGGGAGACAAGGCTACTCCTTCCCTGTTCCCGCCCTATCCCATTCTCCGACCCCCCCAACCCACCACCACCACCTCTGTCTGTCTGTCTGTCTGTCTGCTCTCTCTCTCTCTCTCTCTCTCTCTCTCTCTCTCTCTCGTGTGTGTGTGTATTTGTGTGAGTGCGTGCGTGCGTGCGCGTGGTGTGTGTGTGTGTGTGTGTGCGCGCGCGCGCGTGCGCGCGCGCGCGCGGCGCCTTGTATGTCTTAAGTAGAAGAAGGCAGATAGTCTTTCGTCCCTTCATTACTTTTTTTTTCATTTCATATTGCCTGCATCAAGGCATGGACATACAAAGTCTTAAATGAAAAGCATAGTATTACTTTTATCTTACTTTACGATGTATTTAGAATTAAAACAAACCAAGTAAGACAACAAGGTGGCAAAATGCAGCTGATTACCAAGAGGGCGTCATGTGGCTTCCTCTCAGGGAATGCCAAATCCTTAAATGCCACAAAGCTTTTAATGTCTTTTGCTTGGTTTGTGTTATAGGTTTTTTGTTTGGATTTCCCTTTTAATTGATTGGTTCTTTTTGAATGCTGTTTTTGTTTACCGTCAGTGCTGCAGAGGCAAATCTGAACAGATCTAGTTGTTTACATCGTTCAGGGGGTAAAGAGACCGACAGATTTTATTTATTCAAGAGGACCAATGCCATATCGTCAACTAGCTCGCTTAGAGACAGACAGACACAGACAGATATACATACAAAGAGAGTGAGGGGGGAGGGAGGGAAGACGGGAGCGAGGTGCAGACGAGAGAGAGAGAGAGAGAGGGGGGAGCAGGGCCGGAAGACGGGGAGGGAAGAAGGTAGAGAGGGAGGGGTGGCCAGTGGGCTGATGGCCTGGGCTGATCCAATCGGCGGGCTGATCGGCCGTTAAGATGGTGTGATAGTGGCTAATGGGGTCCTGCAGTCCCCTGACAGCCCCCTGGACCCCCACTCCTCTGCCCCCAACACAATCGGATCCGTGTCGCTCGGCCGTCAGGGCGCTGGGCTGAGCATGGCACACTAATTCGATCAAGGCAAGGGTTTGAGGGGGAAGTAGGTGTTGGGTTGTATTGTATTGGATGCGTTGTGTTCCCTCCTTTCTGGGAGGAGGGAGAAGAAGAAGAAGAAAGAAGAAGAAGAAGAAGAGAGAGAGAGAGAGAGAGAGAGGATGGGGGGGGGGTAGGGTGAGGGAAGGGAATCTAGCCTCTCCCACAACCTTTTTACCACCCAACTCCTTCCTCTGAACGATCGTGATGTCAGTTAGACTTGATGAAATGGCAGCACCGGATCTTTTTGAAGGTGTCCGATTTCCTGATCTGCTCAGCGCTGAGGCTGATTAAGTTGCATTATCTTTCCGGCACCGAAAGATAAGGGTTGTGGTCACACAAGAGGTCACATCTTCTTGTATCGACCTCAACAGGTGATTCTTTTTCTTTTTTTCTCTGTTGTTTTTGCTATTGTAGTCAATGTTTTTGTATGGAGAGAGAGGGTGTTGTGAATTAAGTCGATAAATGAACTAATAGATAAGTGAAAAACGTCCATTAGCAAATAGACAAATGATAAAAATCATA
The DNA here is from genome assembly GCA_016801955.1 of Conus betulinus. Classification (NCBI taxonomy): domain Eukaryota; kingdom Metazoa; phylum Mollusca; class Gastropoda; order Neogastropoda; family Conidae; genus Conus; species Conus betulinus. Next base: position 326,732 of record JADBJO010000579.1, read on the forward strand.
CATACATACATTCAAGGTAAAAAGAAGTAGAACAATTGCATACATACATTTTTAAAGATAAATCATCCAGGAAAGCAAATTGAAAGGGGCATCTCAACCACAACTTCACATCGATCGTACAAATTGTGGTGAGGGAGGAGAAGAGAAGGGGTGGTGGGGTGGCGGTGGGGAGGGGGGGGTGGTGGTAAAGAGAGGTGAGACTCGGAGGAGAGCCACACCACTGGCAGGTCAGGTCATAATCGTTATTTATTGCGGGCTGTGTCTGATGCTGGAGATCAAACGTCGCCCACAATTAATCTGCCCCCCTCCAGTGGCGACAGGGGCTCTGCCTCATGATAGATGGAGGCCACAAGGCGAAGGAGGCCCGGCGTAATGACCGACGGAGGCCACGACTCGGTCGAAAGTAGCATCCGTTAAATTTTTACTGGGAGCGGGAGAGAGAGAAACAGGGAAGGGAGGAGGCCACAAGATGCTGACGATAAGGATGATGACGATGATGAGAATGACGGCCAGCGTGATGATGATGATGAAGTGTTTGTGCCCGCTGGTGAAGAAGGAATGGTCCAAACACTGAATGTGTGTTTGATGGCTGGCCAATCCTTACAGTGGGAAAGGAGGGGGGGGGGGGGGGGGGGGGGATCACGTGTGTTAAGGTCCATGGCGGGATAAGCAGTGACTAACTGCATGGCATGGTTTCATTCTGTTGTGTGTGTGTGTGTTGTTGTGTGTGTGTGTGTTGTCTTGGCGCTCCTTCAGGGCTGGCGGCTGGAATCTAACCCCCTCGCCGGTATTTTGACACCCCCCCCCCCCCCCCACACCCACACCCCCCCCGCGCCCTCCCTCCCTCCTCCCTTCGTTTCCCCGTCCCTTCGCACATCACATACATTTCATACGCCAACAAACAGGCACCAAAAGAACAGTTGACGGAGGTCATAACTGTTTGGATGGTAGGGATTGACCTCCCCTTCTGTTGCTGATGGGACTCGGAGAGTCTAGGGGAGTGTTGCTGTGTGTGTGTGTTGTGTGTGTGTGTGTGTGTGTGTGTGTGTGTGTGTGTGTGTGTTGTGTGTTGTTGTTGTTTGTTGTTGTGTGTTCAGTTTAAAGTCTTGCCACTAAAAGTGATTAAGACTGAATGTATTTTTGGTATAATTTAGGTATGTATGTCATTGAGTGTGTGTGATGATGAAATATAACGTTATACTAGCAATAAATTAAGTCCACCCCTACCCCATTGCCTTCTAGTCATTCCAGTTAGAAAACTTAACTATAAAGAATATAACTGAGAAAAAAAAATTAAGATAAACACCAATTGAACTACTCAATAAACATTTACATACAGAATCTAGTGCAAAATAATCATTTAGTAAGCATAATCTATGTTAAAGATAGCTTTTGACTGTTCCAATTTTGGAATGGGCGAAAACGTTGGTTTATTGACAGTGTTACACATGTGTGTGTGTGTGTGTGTGTGTGTGTGTGTGTGTGTGTGTGTGTGTGTGTGTGTGTGTGTGCGTGCGTTCGTGCGTGTTGTGTGTGTGTGTGTGTGTGTGTGTGTGTGTGTGTGTGTGGTGTGTGTGTGTGTGTTTTCACGTCTCTTATTTATTCTGCCTGAAGAAGATGTAATTGTGGAAAAGCCACATCTCTGTTTCGCATGGTGTGTGTTTTTTAAACGTTATACCGCACTTCGTTTTGTGTGCTTATGTTCATTTTGCCACGTTTTCCGCTTTGAATGGATTTCGGAAAAGGGGAGACCGGCCAGGAGAAAGTGGAGGGAGGGGGAAAGTACACATGATGATTGCTTGCTGTCTTCTGTGTGTACTGAAATTTAGCACATGAATATAAGAGCCACCTGATGTTCAATGCATCGACAAACGAATAAGTGGGCGATTTGCTATGAACGTAGGCACCTCGAAACCCTTGTAAATTTGCCTTCTGTTATGACTGTGGTTTGGAATGAACAGAGACTGAGACATTACAGTCTGACAGAAAACAAAACAAAACAAAACACGTAATAAATGTGAAAGAATATATGTGTTGTTAATGAGGTAATTAGCAGACACATCTTTTTGGTTCAACATACGGTTGGTGAATAAGGAATTAAAATTCCGACAGCAAGAAAGTTTTAGGGAAGAAGTACGGGAGTGGAGCTAAACATTTGGATTATGTAAGCTTTATGTGTACCTCGTTAAATGCGTCCAGCAAAAAAAAAAAAAAAAAAAAAAAAAAAACAGTAATGATACTGAACATGAACAAAAATAACCCTGGAACAACGCAAAAAAGAAGTTTTTGAATATGGGGAGGAAGGGGGGGGGGGGGGGGGGGGGGGGGGGGGGGGAATCATAGAGGACAACGAATAAGTAATAAACGCATTGAAAATGTATAGGAAAAAAAAAAAAGAAATTTAAAAAGAGCCACAATCCGAGAACAATGAAAAAATGAAAAAAAAATTGGAAAATGGAAAGGGTAACCTGAGAACAAGTGGAAAAAAAAACGACAAAGATTTTGAATATGGATAAACTAATCCGAGAACAACGAAAACGTTGTAAAGGTATGAAAGAAGTAACCCGGGAAGCTCAGTGTTGCACAAACCAAGGACGAAGAGTGCCCCAAGGTAGCGGAGCGTGCATCAGGTATTCATATCTAATATAAAATCATATTCGAAGTGGGATAGAGCTTTTGATTCTTGGTAGACGATAGAAATGTTTCCGTCGAAACGTGTAAGAAAAATACAGGGAGTTACGTTAGACTGGTTCCAGATGTAAAACAAACCAAACCAAACCAAACCAAACAAAATACCGAATTAACCGATCACATAATTTTTCATGCAAATATTAAATGGTGGCAGATTTTTTTTTTCTTTCTTTTTTTTTTTTTTTTTTTTTTTTTTTTTTTTTTTTTTTTGCAATGGTTACAAATATCTAACCAGAATTATGAGTGGCATGGGCAGCGTTCAGGATGTATTTGAAAAAGAAATATTTACCCATTGAAAAGAAAAAGTCATCATTGCTTGACATTAGATTTAAATGTGTCGTATGGTACTCGTCCTGTTTGATTACAATGGCACTGATTTATTTTGTTTGACACATTCAAATGGATGTTGTACTGGGTTGAATTCTTTTGTTTGTTGACTCCTTTATTCATGCATGTTGGGTAAATCAGATTTGTGATCAAACCTTTTTTTTTAAATCTTCCAACAGGAATAATTGTAAATACGTGCACTATGTAGAAACGAAGTCCACAGAATGTAAAAGAAAAGCAGTTTCTAGTGTAAAATTCGATAGAGGGTAAAACAAATTAAACCTATATAATTACGAATTAATACTTCATATGTCAGCATTATTGTTGTTGTCATGTTTTATTGTATTATTTCCACAAAGATGAATGATTTGCGGTTGTAAGCCATATGACAAGGATATAAAACTGTGAATTTTTCGTTTTGTCTTTTGAAATTCGTGACGTAAATACCTCTAAGCTTGTCCATGGGTGAATTAAGATCCTGAAAAAAATGCACATTTTCTGTTACTACAATCAAGAAGACGTTTATTTTCCTGTGTATCTTAAATAATGTTGATTGAAGAAAAAGATAGATTTGGCACTACTTCAAAAAGGACATCAGAAGCCCATTCATATTACCTTCAAGCTTTTTTTTTTTTTTACAGATTGTGTTTCAAAACAAATGCAAACCGATTCTTTGAAATTGAGATTGTGTTTCAAAACAAATGCAAACCGATTCTTTGAAATTGAATAGAAAGAAAAAATCAAAACAGAGGAAGCAGGAAAATAAAATCTCTCTATACAGGCGGACATCAAACAAACCCAATACAAAGTTTATTTATAAACAGTGGAGATTTACATATACTGAAAGAAGATGGGAATGGGATTGAAGGTTGAACATGTTTCAAAGTGTGTGGGAAAGGGTGGGTAGATTTCTTTTACTAAAACAAAGCAAAACCAAAACTACACACACACACACACACACACACACACACACATATATATATATACACACACACATATATATATATACACACACACACCTCGCTACAAAGGAGCATCGGTGACGAAAGAGTCACAAACCCATAACGGTTCACGCCGTCGCCGACAAAAGCAGCCGTTCATAACAGACGTCATATCCGGGGGCGGGGGACTACGTCATTTTCCGTGTCCCTCGATGACCGTTCGGCTGATGGATTAGCGGCCCGCCGTGACAGATCCTCCCCGGGCTCATCACCGGTGCAGCAGCGTCATCCATCGCAGCACATATTTCACACACTTCCCTCCACTTCGGACCCGCCTGGACAAAGGCCTTCCAGCTTTGCTTGGGCTCCATCAAAGCGCTGCGCCGACATCCAAAAGACAGGCAAGGGAGTGGTGGAGGGGGGGGGGGGGGGGGAGGAGCAGCAGGGAAGGAAGGGGGGGGGGGGGGGGGGAGCACTGTCTGAAACGGCGGATGGCCGAAGATGCAGCGAAAGAGCTGCAAAAATGGGCAAATTGACGTTTCGTATACATCATCCTCCTCCCCCAGCCAGCCGAAGATTTAGTTCGCGTTTGCTGTTCACAGCTTTGCCGGAATTGAGCCGTTTTTACTCGCCAGCTACGAGACAAGTGCGGACATTTCGGGCGTCGATAGATCAGGCAGGGCGGCCAGTTTTGCATAGATGACTTAAGAGTAAAAAGGACGGCCAGCATACGCCGCCACAAAGCTTTGTGGGAATCACCACCACAAGGGGGAAAAAAAAAAAAAAAAAGCAAATCTGGCAAAGCTTGCGATTGCGCGTTGAAAAGAGAGAGAGAGAGAGAGAGGGGGGGGGGGGGGGGGGGGGGGGGGGGAGAGAGAGAAACTGGGAGGGTGGGCGTAGAAGATTGATCTCCGAGAATCCCCGAGGATAACTGTGAATAGATCATCCATTTTCTGACAGGTTTTGTGGTCAGCAGGAGTCATAACGCATGAGTTAGCAAAGGCTTTCTCCGGAGTCCACAGGGTCTCTTGCTTTTTTTTCTTTTCTTTGCTGTCTCTGACGACGGGAAACCAGCCTGTCTGCACCTCCTTGATGTTGTTTGTGCTCTCTCTCTCTCTCTCTCTCTCTCTCTCTCTCTCTCTCTCTCTCTCTCTCTCTCTCTCTCCCCCCCCCCCCCCCCCCCCCATCGATCTTTCTCTGTGTCTGTCTGTCTGTCTATCTGTCTGTCTCTCTCTCTCTCTCTCTCTCTCTCTCTCTCTCTCAAAATTGGCATGATTATTCTCTCTCTCTCTCTCTCTCTCTCTCTCTCTCTCTCTCTCTCTCTCTCTCTCAACCCTTTAACGGAACTTCAGAAGACTAGTCTTTTAGTTGGCTGTTCAGCTGGAATGACCAAACAGACGCCACAGCTATCGAGCCAGTGTATGAATGAAAGAGTAGTGGGAAAACAGAGGCAAACAGGCCGACCAATAGACCTACAGACAGCTCGGCAAACAGACAGAGAGGAAGACGGACAGGGGAAGGCCAAAGTGAACAGACAGCGTCCGCACAAGTGTCCTTCTATGATCGTCCCCCTGGATATAGATCAGACACAATGACTCGCGCCGTCATCTTGGACAGGGGGGTGAAAAAGGGGGGGGGGGGGGGGTTGGAGAGGGAGGGGGAGGTTGGAAGAGAGACAGTAAAGAGAGAGATTGGGAGAGAGAGGAAGGGAAGAGTAGAGAGAGAGACGAGGGGGGGGGGGGGGGGGGGGGGGGGGGCGATTTTTAAAGTGTGTGTATGGAGAGGACTAACAGTAACAGAGAGAGACAGACAGACAGACAGAAAGAGAGACAAAATGAGACAAGGAGAATAAACGAGTGGAAGGCGAAGCTTGGGAAAGAGGGCGGAGGGGAAGGTGGTGGTAGCAGATAGACAGACCGAGAAGGAATCTCACACACACACACACACACACACACACACAGCCGGAGGCCGGTGACGGTGGACATCAAAGCTGTTTCGGGACTCTCCACCCCGTGTGTGTCCAGCGTGCGCCAAGACGCGACGGGGACTGACAGCAAGGGGGACAATTGGTGCCAGGGGGCACAATCCACCCATCGGGGATCGACACAGACACGCGAAGCTGCCGAGAGAGAAGGGGTCATCAGCCTCTTGTATGGCAACTCACTCGCGTCAAGCCCCATCCAAATGATCTTCTTGTGTGTGTGTGTGTGTGTGTGTGTTGTGTGTGTGTGAAGAAAATGGATGCATTCATCATTTAGCCTCGTACTATTATGTAACGTCAGGCCAGTATGAAGGAGAAGACAGACTTGTCTCTTCGGTGTAAGAGGGGATGCTCCTGTGATGTCTGAATACAGGAGAGAGGATAGGGGTTGGATAAGAGAGTAAGAGAGAGAGAGAGAGAGAGAGAGAGAGAGAGATCATTCAAGCCTGTCTAGTGATCCAAAAAGTTCATATTGATTTATTCATTCACTCATTGTTTGTCCTTTAAACGTTTAAAACGTTGAAAGCCAGTTGACTTGAACTGGCTGTACAGGTTCCGGTATCCGCCATGCAAAGCATCCAATCAAACTCCTGTAAGCCCAGCCGTCACGACGACGACGAATTCTATCTCGGGAATCGCTGGTGCATTTTGCTTTAAAGTGACATCTGTTATTTGATTCATTCTCTCTGTCTCTGTCTCTCTCTCTCTCTCTCTCTCTCTCTCTCTCTCTCTCTCTCTCTCTCAGCGTGTGTGTGTGAAAGAGAGAGGTTTGGGGCGGGACAAAAAGCAGAAATTGTGTTTTCGACGTCTGTGCTGCACCATACCCTGCTACGATTTTTCCTCGTTTGTCAAAGTAACGGGGCAAAGTAACATGGTTGTGAGGGGAACCACCATACTTAAGCCCCGGTGATGAGAGATTGGGGAGGAGGGAGGGTAAGGAGAGGGGGGCGAGAGAAGATGCCTAGGGGAGAGAGTAGGGCGGGGGCGGGGGGTGGGGTGGCATGGAAGAGAGGAAGAAGGGGTGGAGGATTCGGGTGCTGATGGTGTATTATCATAATGATATTGAGTGCCGCGGATCCGTCTGTTGAAGGACTGGGAGCTGCTGCATCTCTGCTGCCGAGAAGTGCTCGTGACGAATGTCGTTGTGGCGATGAATCATCATTGCCGCCGTCATTGTCACTGTCGGTTTTTGTCTTCAGTTGGCCGCTTACCCACCCTCCCCTACTCTCGCTCCTCTCCCTTTCCCATTGTCTTTGTTACTTTTGGTTAGTGTGTGCATATGCATGTGTATACATTATACATATATACATACACACACACACACACACACACACACACACACACACACACACATATATATATATATATATATATATATATGTGTGTGTGTGTGTGTGTGTGTGTGTGTGTGTGTTTGTGATGAGGGTAGGGGGTCTCGGCTGTGTATTTTACTTTCTAATAATGTGTAATACTTCATACTGATACGGTCATTCAGCCTTTCAGACTTCCCCCCCCCCCCCCCCCCCTCTTCCCCCCCCCCCCCCCCCCCCCAATCCTCTCTCTCTCTCTCTCTCTGTCTCTCTCTCTCTCTCTCTCTCTCTCTCTCTATATATATATATATATATATATTCTCTTTCTTCTGCCCTCTTTCTCTCTCCACCGCCAAGCAAATCCAATCCCATTTGCTGTACCTTTTTGTCTACCTCCTACACTCTTTCTCTGCTCATTTCCCCTCCATCTCCTCCTTCGCACAAGCCACGGGATAGGGGTGAAGCGGTTGGGGGTGTGGAGGGGGGAAAGTGTAAAAATACTGAAAACGGTGTTTTGTAAACTGCTCGGCAGACGTGCGAAGAGGGAGGGGCCGAGGGCCCAGCCTTTCTGTTTGCAAGGGGGACAACCTCCCACGTGGTCCGCCTGATGAAGTGCGCGTGCAGGAAATTAGTAGCTGAACGGAGACAAGTCTTGTTGATGAAGTGCGCGCGCGCGTGCGGGAGATGGACAGGTGACCGGGGCGGCCTTCTGTCTGTTCTGTGGTACCCCAAAGCGACCAGTGAGCATTTCATGCAGGCTGAAAGTGGAGCACGGTTCCATACTTCAGCTGGAGTTCGTCAGGGCTGACCCCTATCTCCTTCACTTTTAAACCTAGTCCTGGAATGCCTCGTGACTGGTGCACTTGAATTCCACGTAGCACGCAGTTAGCGGTAGAGGGAGACCCATCACAAAATGAATCTTCGATTTGCAGATGGCATCGATGGTTTGGCACATGTTGAACAAGCACTCGCTAAGCTTGTTTGAACGAGTAGATGGAAGACATCAGCAAGGTCATGGCTGGGAAATCAGCGCTGAGAAGACGAAGCGGAGGCCAGCCACAGCACCACCATCAGTGCTGATATGACTGTCCCACAGCATCACCATCAATGCTGACATAAATGTCCTCAGCACCACCATCAGTGCTGATATGACTGTCCACAGCACCACCATCAGTGCTGATATGACTATCCACAGCATCACCATCAATGCTGACATCACTGTCCACAGCACCACCATCAATGCTGACATCACTGTCCACAGCACCACCATCAGTGCTGATATGACTGTCCACAGCATCACCATCAATGCTGACATCAATGTCCACAGCATCACCATCAATGCTGATATGACTGTCCACAGCATCACCATCAATGCTGACATCAATGTCCACAGCATCACCATCAATGCTGATATAACTGTCCACAGCATCACCAATGCTGACATCAATGTCCACAGCATCACCATCAGTGCTGATGTGACTGTCCCACAGCACCACGATCAGTGCTGATATGACTGTCCACAGCACCACCATCAGTGCTGATATGACTGTCCACAGCACCACCATCAGTGCTGATGTGACTGTCCACAGCACCACCATCAGTGCTGATATGACTGTCCACAGCATCACCATCAATGCTGACATCAATGTCCACAGCACCACCATCAGTGCTGATGTGACTGTCCACAGCACCACCATCAGTGCTGATATGACTGTCCACAGCACCACCATCAGTGCTGATGTGACTGTCCACAGCACCACGATCAGTGCTGATATGACTGTCCACAGCACCACCATCAGTGCTGATGTGACTGTCCACAGCACCACGATCAGTGCTGATGTGACTGTCCACAGCACCACGATCAGTGCTGATATGACTGTCCACAGCACCACGATCAGTGCTGATATGACTGTCCACAGCACCACGATCAGTGCTGATATGACTGTCCACAGCACCACGATCAGTGCTGATATGACTGTCCACAGCACCACGATCAGTGCTGATATGACTGTCCACAGCACCACCATCAGTGCTGATGTGACTGTCCACAGCACCACGATCAGTGCTGATATGACTGTCCACAGCACCACCCTCAATGCTGGCATCACTGACCACAGTACCACCATCAGTGCTGACATCACTGTCCACAGCACCACCATCAATACTGATATTACTGTCCATCATCAGAAGCAGGAATCTGTTCAACAATTCACATACCTGGGATCCATCATTAGCAGCCAAACCAGAAATCCTCATGGGCCGCAAAGACAACCAGATCACTCCCCAGAAAAAAAAAAACAAGTGTGGAGAGACGAGAACACCTCCACGAAACACAGGAGTAGGCTCCTGCGGGCACTGGGAACATCCCATCTTCCTGTTTACATGCGAGACACGGAGCCTCGCAACGGATCTAAAAAAAAAAAAAAAAATCCAAGTCATGGAGATGAGATGTTACGCCAGATGCCATTCCTACCTTGATCACATCTCCAGTCGCCGACTAGCACGTTAAACCAGCCAGCGGCAACATGAAAGACAGTGCGAAGGCTTCTGACGTTAATATGGTCATGTGACAAGTTCCAGTTGCTTTGCTAAAACAGAGCCCCTTGGAACTGCTGTTGGAGGGAGACTGAGGGTAAGACAACGAAAACGATGGACTGACAACATGGAAGAGTGGACAGGGGGAACAACTGCAGACCAGGCCTTTGCACACAACCGACAGAAGTAGAGGAACCTGGTGAACTGTTCTTCACAGTGTGCTGCCCGTATGGCTCCCTGTGGAGTTAAGGAAGAAGAATTTGGTCGCTATTTGTATTGGTATCTGTACGATTTTTTTCTAGCTAGCGCTCTCTCTCTCTCTCTCTCTCTCTCTCTCTCTCTCTCTCTCTCTGTCTTCACACACACACACACACACACCATCTCCACCCGAACACACACACACACACACACACACACACACACACACACACACACACACACAGAGAGAGAGAGAGAGAGAGAGAGAGAGAGAGAGAGAGAGAGAACGACTCTTTACTGTGGGAAAAGAATAAGCACGTAAATGCTTCTTTACATCTTGAGATACAGATAGACAGACATCTTGAGAGACAGACAGACAAACAGACAGCAACGGGGACGAAACGGAAAAAGGACATAAAAGGTGCCACCGACGCTGCTCTGCCTCCTCGCGCCAACCAAACTGCATGAGTGATGGGAATAGCAGCGTCGGAGCAGTGTTAGCAGTGTGCCGGGGCCCGATCTGAAACAGGTTTCCTTTGAGACAATCTGAGTGGCTTGACAGAACAGATCGTTAGCGGCAGCGGGGATGATAACACTGCAAGCGCAAGTTACAGAGAAGCACAGGAGCTGTTCAGACAAACCGACGAGGGGAGGAAGGGGGGGGGGGGGGATCTCTATATTCTCATTCTCTCTCTCTCTCTCTCTCTCTCTCTCTCTCTCTCTCTCTCTCTCTCTCTGTCTGTTCTCTGTGTTGTGAGAGAGAGAGAGAGAGAGAGAGAGAGAGAGAGAGAGAGAGAGAGAGAGAGAGAGACCCCGTCCCATCCACACCCGCCCCCTCCACTCCTCCACCTTGCTGCTGGAAACCTCTGGTCTGTACCAGGCAAAGCGGCAAGTATAAGCATACCGTGACAGAGGACACAAAGGAATCTCTTTGATGTTCGGGCGAAGAAAAAAAAAAAAAAGAAAAAAAAACGGTCGTGTTTCTCTCTCTCTCTCTCTCTCTCTCTCTCTCTCTCTCTCTCTCTCTCTCTCTCTGTGTGTGTGTGTGTGTGTGTGTGTGTGTGCGTGTGTGTGTGTGTGTGTGTGTACAAAGTATTACTTTGCCAACTGGTTAAACACCCGGAAATTTTGTTTTTCCCGTAGCCCCGCTAGTTTCGTAGTCCCATTTGTTTTTCTATATTTTCGTTCATCCCGGAAAATTCTAACTGTAGGAAATATTTCTCAAATAAGTTCAGACCTTCTTGATAGTTGAGTCAAACATTAAGCTCAATCAGTATATTTCTAAGAAATCGTCATTGAACTTTAAAAAGTATGGGCATTTGAAGATTTTTTGTAAAGTCTGTTGGAGGTAAAGATGGAGGGGGTACGTACTGTGTGTGTGTGTGTGTGTGTGTGTGTGTGTGTGTGTGTGTGTGTGTGTGTGTGTGTGTAAAACCATAGTATTTTATTTTCAGACAGTGCATTAAATGGCAACATATTTGCTTCTTTCCCCTTTCAAGCCATCTGTAAGGAAGAAGTGAAATGATGATAAAGAACAAGGCATGCCATCTAAAATAGAAGTGAATGTATAAATTGCACAGACTGGATAATGACAACAAGAATATACACACACCCATACCCTTTCTTTTATTCCACTTGTCCCAAACACACACAGCACGAGCACATCTGCACATACATTTAACGCAAAACATTATTCAAAAAATATGTGGAAGAAGAATCGTGTACAGAAAGGTTCACAACACGTTCTATATCATTCGATAGTCGATTTCTTTTTGTATCTTTTTGTTACGGGTTTTGGTTGTATTTTCAAAGTTGTTGGTGAATGGATCCACAAATTACCCTTTGGAATGTAAAAAAAACAAAAAACTGCTGGATTTATATACTTTACATCTTGGTCTGGGAAACAGTATTATATGATTGTTTCAAGTTACTCATCTTTTAATGGTCTGTCTTGCAAGCTTTGTAGCATTTCTACTTAGAGCATGCACATGTGTTCTGACTTGTGGAAGAAGCGTTGCTGCGAATTATTATCTAAGGTCTTGAGCAGCTTATAATATTGAGCGGCCATGAAACTTGATTTGAACAATGTTTTTTTCTTTAATACAAAAGGGTCAGTCAATGATTAGAGTAACATCACTACACCTGGTCCATAAAGATGATGCGTGATCAGTTACTGTTAAGGTAGCGAGCAAGCTTGTGAAACTGGGACATCAGGGGCTTTTCTTTTTTAATTTAAGCTGTTTTTTTTCTGGAAAGACAGATGTTTTAACCGAGACCGTGGAGTGGTCACTCTAAGATCACTCTTTCTCAATACTGTAACCTGGCATTTCACGCGAGTCCACTTCCTCCACTTGATTAACATCATAAACAATGGCTTACCTTGCCAGCCTCATGAACTCCCCCCCGCACTCCACTTCACTGCCTACCTTCCCCTCGCCTGATTCGCGCCTGTGACAGACAGATAAATAGCACACCAACAAACGAGACAGCTGAGTAGGTGGGTTTGTAAGGAGACGTAAAGATAGAGACAGACAGAGAGGATGATAATTCAAGAAACGACTATGGCATGATCATCTTTCGACCGCCTTCCTTTCCACCTCCCCCCCCACCCCACTCCCCTCCAACCTCCCAACCTCCTCCCCCCTACTCCTGCACACAGTCCTTAATGGCTTCCCCAACCTCTCCGATTCTCCCCTTCAAACACATCCAACAGGTCTGTGCTCTCCCCATGATACACATCCAACAAGTCTGTGCTCTCCCATCACACACCTCCAGCAGGTCTGTGCTCTCCCCATCACACACCTCCAGCAGGTCTGTGCTCTCCTCATCACACACCTCCAGCAGGTCTGTGCTCTCCCCATCACACTCCCACAACAGGGTCTCTCTCCCTCTCCTCCCATCACACTCACCACCTCCAGCAGGTCTGTGGCTCTCCCCATCACACTCCCCCAGCAGGTCTGTGTTCTCCCCATCACACATCTCCAGTAGGTCTGTGTTCTCCCCATCACACATCTCCAACAGGTCTGTACTCTCCCCATCACACATCTCCAGTAGGTCTGTACTCTCCCCATCACACATCTCCAGTAGGTCTGTGCTCTCCCCATCACACACCTCCAACAGGTCTGTACTCTCCCCATCACACATCTCCAGTAGGTCTGTGCTCTCCCCATCACACTCCCCCAGCAGGTCTGTGCTCTCCCCATCACACACCTCCAACAGGTCTGTACTCTCCCCATCACACTCCCCCAGCAGGTCTGTGTTCTCCCCATCACACACTCCCCCAAGCTCTCCCAGGTCTGTGCTCTCCCCATCACACACCTCCAACAGGTCTGTGCTCTCATCCCATCACACTCCCCCAGCAGGTCTGTGCTCTCCCCATCACACTCCCCCAGCAGGTCTGTGCTCTCCCCATCACACTCTCCCAGCAGGTCTGTGTTCTCCCCCATCACACTCCTCCAGCAGGTCTGTGCTCTCCCCATCACACATCTCCAACAGGTCTGTGCTCTCCCCATCACACTCCTCCCAACAGGTCTGTGTTCTCCCCATCACACATCTCCAGTAGGTCTGTGCTCTCCCCATCACACATCTCCAGTAGGTCTGTGCTCTCCCCATCACACTCCCCCAGCAGGTCTGTGCTCTCCCCATCACATCTCCAGTAGGTCTGTGCTCTCCCCATCACACTCCCCCAGCAGGTCTGTGCTCTCCCCATCACACTCCCCCAGCAGGTCTGTGCTCTCCCCATCACACTCCTCCAGCAGGTCTGTGCTCATCCCCCACAAATCCCCTTCTGTCCTCTTCTTATTGCCCCTGCCCTTCCACACCCCCCCCTCTCCCTCCTCTTACCCCACTCCTTTCGCCCCCGCCCTTCCTCCTACATCCGCACCCTTCCCTCCCCAGTTCTGCCGGACACCCCCAACGTGTCTGTCTCTCTCCACCCACGTGTGTGACAATGCCTTTTCTTTACTTCTCTAATCGGGTGTCGGGTTGGCTGGGCGAGGTGCTTTCACGCTGACGTTAAGTTGCCATTGTCGGTGCCTATCTTAAGGTGCTGTTGTTCTGGCTGTACGGGTGTGTGGTGTTGGAGGGGCCCCCTTCCCCCCACTACCCCTGTTGGTTATTATGCCTGTCTTTCTATTACCGTAGTGTGGTTGTGGACGTAAAACATGGATGTAAATAACTCCACCCCACCCCCACCCCCAACGTATGTATAATGCGTGATTTCCCTTTGAAAAGAAAATGAAAATTTAAAATAAAAAAAAAGGAAAACCCCAAACATCTTCACTTCTCACTTCCCCCCCCCCCCCCCCTCCCGCCCCGTCCCCCTCCCATTAACTCTCACCCACCCTTCCCCAAATCCTTCCGAACTTCCCCTAACCCCTCTCTCCCAGCTCCCCATCCACGATCCCTTTCTGTGCTTCCCCATCCCCACCCACCCCTGCCCACCGCCCCTTACCCTCATACTGGCATACCTCTGTGTCCGACTTTCTTCTGCTTTACTGCTTGGCTTTTCTTCTTTTTGTGTGTTTTTCATTCATTAGTCTTCCTCTGACTTGAGTTCTTCGGGGGGTGTGTGTGTGTGTGTGTGTGTGTGTGTGAACAAACCCGAGCGTCGCACGCAGTGGCCCTTGCTTCAACGCACCACTCATAATAAGTAACGTATGTGTTTCGTTTGATCGCCCCCCTCCCTTCCCACCCTCCCTCTCCCTCTCTTTGTAGAGTCATCTGGAAGAAAAACGGTCGGGCGGCTGGAACTAATGTCAAGGAATGACAAGGAATGATACAGTGCCGCTTTTTTTTTTTTTTTTTTTTTTTTTTTTGCCGATTTGCGCGCGCGTACGCGCATAAGCGCGCGCATCCATGCTCTCACCGTGTATTATAGTCAGGTTGTCTATTGGATGACGTTAGTCAGGCCGTGTTACATTCCATGGTCTGTTGTGTCATGGTTACTTGTTTGTGACTGTGTGTGCGTTAGTTCAATTTCAGATGTTACTTGTATTGTGGGTTCTTTGTTGTGGTGGTGCTTGTTTTCGTGTTGTTTTAGTTTTTGTCTTGTGCATTTGTGTAATTGCATGTTCTTTCTGTGTACGTTTTTGAAAAACTATAATCTATTATCATTGTTAACTGTTTTGTTCCTTACCCGGTTTTTGTTTTTTCATTTTCTCCTTTTTGTTTCAGTCTACTTTTCTTTCGGTTTCATTTTTCTACATTTTAACACTCTCTCTCTCTCTCTCTCTCTCTCTCTCTCTCTCTCTCTCTCTCTCTCTCTCTCTCATGAGTCATCCGGCCAATACATCACCCAACAAAACCAAGGCTGTCTATAAACCTACCCCCACACCGCATCAACCGACTATCCAGACCAGACTAACAACACAACAGGAGGAAAAAAAAAAAAAAAAAAAAAAGTTTTCTTTTTTTATCTGCCCCCACCCCCAGCCCACATCAACAAAAGGCCAACGTATCAAACGATCTGCTCCTGGCCAGAGGAACACAGACCCCCCTTTCATAGCGTGAAGACGCAGGGCCAGTGCACCAGCCTTCCCTTTCCACATGACCGAAGTCCCAATTGGTCCCCGCTAGCTTACCCCTACTGCAAAGTCATCGGACCGCTGGATTGCGGTGAAAAAAGACACGGCGCAACGGCTATCGCGTCATCCGCACAGTTGGTGGAAGAGGGGAGGAGGGGGGGGGGTGGGCAGGGAGTGGGGGGGGGGTGGTGGTGGGGGGACTCGCTTGACCTTTGGAGTGCACTTTCCGAGGTGGGAAACCTGAAAATGGGATTCTGGTGG
>JADBJO010000579.1:350000-412500 GCA_016801955.1 Conus betulinus
CGGCGGGAATGGCGGGAGGGAGAGGGGCAAAATGCATCGGGTGAAACATAGTGGGAGGAGGGCGGTGGGCATAACTTACTGGGATAAAGAAAGGGGGGTAACAGGAGAGAGAGAGGAGAGAGAAAGGGGGAAATAAATGGGAGGCAGAGGGAGGTGGAATGGAGAAGGAGAGAGAAGAGAGGAGTAATGGAGGACAGAAGAATTCAACATTTCGGGCTGGAGGAAGAATTGTAATGAGAGAAGGAAAGCGAGAATGGGGTGGGTGCGCAACGAGAGAGAGAAAGGAAAAGTGGAACAAAATTGTAACAGGGAAAAAAAAAGGATACGGCGGGGGGGGGGGGGGGGGGGGGGGGGGGGGGGGGGGGGGGGGGGGGGGGGGGCAAAATGTAACGAGAAAGAAAGGAGGAATGGGAGCATGGTGTGTCAAACTGTAACGGAAGGAAGGTAATGGTGAGAGAGGCGGGGTGGGGTAGTGGGTGGACATTGTTTGAGAGGCCTATGCCGTCAGCTGACTGGACGGATTCGGGGACACCCTGATTAGTGGACGAGAAAAACACACACACACACACACACAAACACACACAAAAGGCCTCCAAGCGCGACGTTTCCAAAGAAGGAAGGAAAAGTAGCGCCCATTGTACTGAAGATACTACAACACACAGGTTGTATTGTTTTGTTGCAAATCAAGACGCATACACAAGGAGTTGATCGTTGTTCTCTCTTTCCTCATTACCTTCACTGTGTAAACACTCAGAGAGGGAGAGGGGGGGGGGGGGGGGGGACGGGGACGACGACGGCGAGAGAGAGAAGGCATATGACGAGAGAGGGTCAAAGAGAGAGAGAGAGAGAAGGAAAGCAGTTGTCGTGAAGGAGTAAAACCCACAAAGGGAAGCCTGCAGGGCGAGTCGTCAGCTCCTCTGTTCTTTGGACAGCTTGGGTCATTATCAGTTCGGCGACTTGTTAGTTCAGCGACTGGCGCAGTTAGCGAAGTCATGATGCCGCTTCAGCCGGGAAGTATTTTTAGCCTTGCTTTTTATTTTTTTCCATTGTACTTCTCCAGTCTTAGCTATATGAAGTTCGTTATCTCCTGTTTCGGGTTGTCCACAACCGTTTTTCAGTTCAGTAATGATAATGGAAGGAAGAACTGGTAGCAATGAGCATACTACTGAAAATGGCATTATTATTGTTTTCAGTATTTCTGAAAGTTTGCTAAGTTTCTGTCTGTGCAGCAACAAGACGTGTTCTGCAAAGATTTGTTGATGAATGCATTGGCCGATTTAGAAGACCTGTTGTCGGCTGCTATACATACACTGTGCCGGCAACTTAGTCGAAGTTCTGGCCAGTTTGTTACTTACAGTGAATAACTACAGACGTTGTAATTATATGGAATGGTTGATCGACGTATAGGTCGACTTATCAGTCATGTAGTCCGATTCATGCCAGCATCACTGCATTTTAAAAACTCTGTTACGAAATCGGTCTGGGGTATTCAGTTTCCTCATACAACTAGAATCTGTCACACAAAATAGGCTTTGGCTGAAGAGGATTTCAGGATAAGCGAATTGGATGTAACCCGGCTCGACTGTTTTACGTCGTGCAGCGTTTTATCTTGCGAGTGAATGTCACTCATTGGAAGGATGGCTTCGCCTGGAACCCCGGATAAGAGAAAATAAGATAAACGTCTTGACGGCTGTACTAAAGCCTTTATGTAACATAATTGTAAACCCGGGTCATGGATGAGAAAGTGCAGTTCTTAAAAGAGTCGCTTTGTTTGGAGAGATAGGGGAGTTGCTACGGATAACATGGTGTTGCCTGTCTTGTGTGAACAGAATCCACGAGAGTCTGGTGAGCCGCTCATTAACAAGTGATTTGGGGACGCTTGTATATATCACTTGACCTTGCACACAGTGCTTGAGGGTACGCGGGGAATTCCAAGCGCGATCGTCCTGTGACTTCTTCATACGAGGAATAAAGACAGCAATGCCTTCCCACTCCGCTAGTCGTGTTGTGTTGTCCACTCTGTTGCTTTGCGGCGAGATAAGGATGAGACCGACCGGTAAGGCATTCGTTTCTTATGTACTTTCCAGTGCAGTGTCTGTTTCTTTAAACTGCTTGTCGGGTTCTCTGTCTGTCTTTCTCTCACCGTCTCTGTCTCCCTGTGTGTCAGTCTCTGTCTCAGTCAGTCAGTCAGCCTGTGTGTCTGCATGCCTCTCTCTCTCTCTCTCTCTCTCTCTCTCTCTCTCTCTCTCTCTCTCTCTCTCTTCCCCAGTCTCCGCTGTCCTCTCTCCAGTTTCATCCCTCCTCGTAGAACGAAAACAATACAAGGCGACCGGCAGCTCCTCCTGATCAGTTATGACACAGCGCAGTGATCAGAAGCGCTGCGCAAGTCCATCACAGGCGCAGCCAAGCGTTACCCACACCGGCAACCCTGCAGCCAGTGCAAAGCCAGAAAACTATGGAAAACTGAAGGTGGCAAAAGACGATAATCTATTGTATCCGTTAAACGGAGTGGTGGAGAATTTGAATGGTGGTTGGTTTCACGTTCGTCATCTTCGGAGAAAGAAAGTTGGTGGGGGAAAAAAGAAAACATCGATCAGAATAGAAATAAAATAAAATAAAGATAAATCAGAAGAGGAACAAATGTCTTGATCGATAAGCAATTATTCAAGAAGTTAGCAAAAAGTGCAACAAAACAAAAAAATCGTACAGTGAACTGATTGATGGTCTCTTCATCTTTTTGTTGTTATTTTGTTTTGTTTTCGTTTTCCCCCACACCGCTTATCAATTGAGAGATGCTGGTGGTGTGTGTGTGTGTGTGTGTGTGTGTGTGTGTGTGTGTGTGTGTGTCGCGCCACGCCTCATGAATTCACGAATTAATCGGAATAAATCAGAAAACTATAGAAAGGGTACTAGAGAGATCGCAGACCGCTGCCAACGTCGAACAGATCCTGGATCGTCTCTTTGTCACCAGGGGAGATAATGCTTGGAAAGGACTGAAGAAAATACTTCCCATATGTATGTGTGTGTTTTGTTGTAATAGGGTATCAGCCGCGTCCCCCCCCCCCCCCCCCCCCAAAAAAAAAAAAAAAAAAAAATCGGAAGTATAAGATATGGAATACTAAATGTCGATTTTACATCACTAAAAAGTATTCCGGTGCCGGAGTAGCTCAGTTTGTAAAGCACCGGACACATAATTCTGGTGATCCTGGGGTTGCAGGTTTGAATCTCTACCGGCCATTTTAGGTACAGGGAGGGTTTTCCCCCTCTAAGTTAATATTGGTTCCGACTCCATTTCCCGCCCTACAAGTCCTCACATGAGATTATTAATCGAGGTTCCGTGTGTGAACGCGAATGATGATATTCAACCCTGACTAGCGTAACAAAAAGAAAAAGAAAAAAAATGAACGAACCGCTAACTGAACTGCGCTGACTTGTGGAATATTGCTGTTGTTGTGCTGCCTTGTTAGCACTACTTCTTGCTCCTTGTGCTACGATCATCCGTGCGAGGTGACTGTATTGTATCACAGTGTAGCTGGCACTCCACCATAAGTTTTCGGAAAACTTCGGAACACCACCAAACCCCCATCCCCCCCCCCCTAACCTCTCCCACCCCCACCCCTGGACCCTGCTCCTAGCGAGGAGTGGCCGGCTCCCCCTCTCTCTCTCTCTGCGCCTGGTGGGACAGGCGTACACAACACGGCCCTTGTTGTTGCGGGTCGCTGGGGAGACAAGACACAATAGGGGGCCCTTTACACGTCCCAGAGAGGGCATTGTCCGCGCCGGCCGTGGAGACAATAGGATGTCTGTGTTATGGTGTGAGGCTGGGGCCCTTTTGTTGCCGCGCCGCCGCCGCCGCCGTCGTCGTCGTCGTCGTGGCCGTTGTCGTTGTGTACAGCAAGCTAAGGCCTGTTGGCCCTGGTCTGTCTGTCTGTCCGTGCTGGACTGATGAAGCTATCGAGCGTTGCCACGCTTCCTTCCTCTCGGCTCCCCGGCCCTCTTGAAGCGCGCTGGCTCCGATTCGGACTGCTGGGGAAGGGGGTGGGGGGGGGGGAGGAGGGGTGTGCGAGGTGGGGTAGGGGTGGAGGTGTGAGAGAGTGCTTGAACTTCGCTCGTCTGAACTTGGTGCGGTGTGTGTGTGTGTGTGTGTGTGTGTGTGTGTGTGTGTGTGTGTGTGTGTGTGTGTGTGTGGGGGGGGGGGGGGGGGGGCGCTTTAGTGCGTGTTATGGTCTGTACTTGGCTGCTGTTCGGTTACTTTCTACTCCCCCCCCCCCCTTCTGTCTCCATTTTTTGCGGCGGCGCCCCCCCCCCCCCCCCCCCCCCCCCCCCGCCCACTCTCCAAAACAACCCTCTCCTCACCCCCCACCCCCAAGCCCTCCCCTTCCAGTCGCCCCCTCCCCTCTGCCTCTCTCTCTCTCTCTCTCTCTCTCTCGCCCCCCCCCCCCCCCCCCCCCCCTCCCTCGTCAAGTGTGGGATACAAGGTCTCATTCTCGTTGTGGCTGCATTGTTCCGTTGTGTTTCTGCCAGAAGACAGGAGCCATTGTCTAACGCGCTTCCGGGAATGAAGGATTCTGGGATGAGGAGGAGTTCCGCTGCGGTCTTTTACCGTTACCAAGCCGTACCAATCGTGGTTAACAAGTTATTTCAGCGGTTATAGTTTTTTTGCGACAATAATGGTTATATGAAAGTTGTGACAGTAATGATTACATCACGTTTTTTGACCGTTATCGCTATCAGGTTATTGTGACAGGTGCCAAGTAGTTGTGACAGTAACAGCAGTTGTGACAGTAACATCAGCCAAGTTGTGACAGCAATAATAGCTAAGCTGTAGTGACAGTAATAGAAGCCAAGTTTTTGTGACAGTAACAGCAGCCAAGTTGTGAATATAACAGAAGCCAAATTGTGAGAGAAACAGCAGCCAAGTTGTGACAGTAATGGTAGCCAAGTTGTAACAGGAGCCTAGTTCCGACAGTAACAGTAGCCAAATTGTGGCAGTAACAGTAGCGAAAGTTGTAACAGTACAGTAGCCAAGTCGTGACAGTAACAGCAGCCAAGTTGTAACAGTAACAGCAGCCAAGATGTGACAGTAACCAAATTGTAACAATAACAGCAGCCAAGTTGTAACAGTATAGTAGCCAAGTCGTGACAGCAACAGTAGTTAAGATGTTGGGGGCTGTTTTCTTTCCCCACTGTCCATATCTGTCCCCCTCTTCACATGCTGTTGAATCACTTGGGGGACGTCTCTCCAGTCGGCTACTTCCTTGAGCCCAATCTTAATATCGACAGAGGGTTTCTTCAGATTTAATCCAGCGACTGGTGTGTTTTCTGTCTATATATTTAGAGTGTCTCCGATCTTTGGTGCAACTCTGCTAACCATCTTGTTCGCCCCCCCCCCCCCCCCCCCCCCCCCCCCCTTCCATCACCTTGCCTTTCGATGTTTGAAATACCTTACATATTCTGAGAGAGTTCCTAGAGATGACAGCAGCCTTAGGCAGTAGTCAGCTGGCCTAAGAACAGCCTGCGTTGACGGCAACATACTGACCTCCATCTTGGACGAAAAACGTAACGCTTGCTCCTGAAGGCCAGGGGATCATGGAAGGAACGCCCTCCACCCCCTCCCCCCTGTAGAGACAGCTTATTTGGCGATGTCGGTGGCGATCCATGTTTAAGGACATCATTCGAGGGAAACACAAGGGTTAGTCGCTTTGTATTGTGTAGTGCTGCCCCTCCCCCCCCCCCCCCCCAAAAAAAAAAAAAAAAAAAAAAAAAAAATCAGTCGAATCAAACTGACGTGTCGGGTCAGGGGCCGTTCTTCTGAACATGGACCAAGTCCCTGGATACTCTCCCCCCTCCCCCCCCCCCCCTCCTTTCCGCCGCCTTCTTCACACCCTTCTTCCAGTCCTCTCCCCCTCCCCTCCCTCCCTTCCTTCCCTGCCCTGCCGCCTTTAATGGTGTAAGGGGAACACAATGGCTCGTTGTGTCCAGGCAGCCAGTATAAGACAAACAGCTGTTCTCACTCGCTGCTGAAGCTGACGCTGTTCTGTGCATGGGTTCTTTGACGTCATGATTAGTCTCTCTCTTTCGCTTTGTTCTCGCTCTTTTGATGCCAGTGTCTGCTCGATCCCCCCCCCCCCCCCCCCCCTTTTTTTTTTTTCTCCTTAGTATACCCTCCGCTACCCCCCCCCCCCCCCCCCTCTCTCTCTCTCTCTCTCTCTCCCCTCATTCCCCGTACCCCTCGTTCCTTCGACCGCTCCCTCTTCGCCCTTTTCCTCTCGTTCACATCTGGTGAAGCAAAGAGCAAGTGCATTGTTTGTGTGGTACACATACTGATAACTGCAGACTCTTGTCTCCGAGTTAGCGTAAAGCTGTACTCAAGAGTCGGATTAACTCAAGAGGGCAAGGTTCCTACGTTTCACTCCGAATTGGGTACGGATCCTAACAGGTTGAAACGAAGGAGATCCGGAGAGCCCAGGGGGTGGTGCAACTATCCTGACAGTCGGTTCATGTCGAACACACTTTTCTTAATTGTCTATTATAATTGACCTGGGGGGGGGGGGGGGGGGTACATAATTCCGTCAGACCCAGCATAAGTGATAGTAGACATTCAAGACATTCAAACCATCACAATTACGATTGAGAGAGAGAGAGAGAGGGAGGAGAGAGAGAGAGGGAAAGGGGGGGGGGGATAAGGAAATACGTGGGGGGAAAGAGAGATTGAGAGAGAGAGAGAGAGCGCAGTGTGAGGGTGTGAATAGAATTGATGTTGAGGAGGAGAAATGGGTTTGGTGAGACGGTTGGTTGTAATTCCGTCAAACCATGCGTAAGTGATTGAAGACACTGAGACCGAAAACTTTCACCATTGAAATGTGAATGTAAACGAGAGAGAGAGAGAGAGAGAGAGAGAGAGAGAGAGAGAGAGAGAGAGAGAGAGAGAGAGAGAGATAACTATCAATCTTGAAATAACCACCTTCACCACTGAAGTGTTGTTGACATCGGTGCGTGCACTGGGAAGGGCATGATCAGGCAATGGTCGTGACAGCAACTTCAGCTACAATCATCAAATGAAGGCACAGAACCTCAAAGGTTTTTTGTCGGTAAACGAATCTTTTAATTAGTGTTGCAATCAATGCGATTAGTCAACATGTTTGTGAGCCACAACACAATGAATAATACATGCACGATGCAGCAAGATTTACAAGCAGTTTTGTGTACTGCATAGACAAGAATAAAAAGTGCACACGACGGTAAGATCAACAAGTAGTAGGCCCTTAACGATGTGCAACACAAACGAGACTAATACATGCACAGATCGGTAAGATCAACTAACGAGCACATTTGTGAGCCACATAAGAGTAACTCATACAAGATCAACAAGCATGAGAATGATACATGTACATGGCAGTAAGATCAGCAAGCACATTTAATGCACAACACGAACAAGAATAACACATGCACAGTGTAACAAGATCAACAGGCAGCGTGGTGAGCCACATGAGCACAACAGCAAGATCAACAAACTGCCAAATCTGCTACACATACAAGACATCGCATTCGTGGGTTCCCTTTTTTGCTCGGTTGTTTGTGTCGGTAGTTTGTGCCAGGCAGTTTGGGTGTGGAAAGCAGCATTCGTTTGGAGTTATGGACGCGTGGTTATCTCGTCATGGGAGCCAGAGTTACCTTACCGACTCCTTTAACTGTTCACCGTTCCCTGCCTCATTTCATATTAGTCACACCCAGCCTACCTGCTATTGTTGTTGTTGATTGTGTTCGTCTGTGTGCTGTTTTTACTATGCCAGTCTTAAACAAATATTGATTTTGGGTCCCCCCCCCCCCCCCCCCCCCCCCCCCCCCAAATTCTACAGTCGTCAGACGTAGAGTAAACAGGCAAACTTATCTCCGTTCTGTGTGTGCTTTTTGTGTTGGCATTTGCGATTGACGAAGCTGCATTCGTTTGGAGTCACGGGCGAGTAATCATCTCGTCTTCGGAGCAAGTTAGTCATGAACTTAACTCCGCCAGTCCGTACCAGCGATTGTTTCCCTTGGCAGTTGAAAACATTGTTCGACTTGGGTCGGCGCTCTGTCCAGCGCCTTTCCAGTTACGTACTGTGATGTCCGCATAGCTGTACGCTGTGGGCGCTCTTGGACGTTGTGATAACGAGAGATTGGCGTCTCACGTTGTTGTACCTAACAGTCCTTTAAACAGTTCAGTAGTAGTTGGATTTGTTGTTTTGTCTGTGGAAATGGAAACCGTGAAGGACCTAACCCTACGTAACTTTACTCCCAAACTAACACGTGGCTTGCTGTGTTTTGGAAATATCGCGCGCGCGCGCGCGCGCGCGCGCGCGCACGCACACACACACACACACACACACACACACACATGCGCGCGCGCGCAGTCTACCTTTCTAAGAATACAGCGCAGTTACCTACAGGGCGATGTTTTTCACTATCTGAAACAGTCATTTGGGCCTACGTTATCAAGTGTGTGTGTGTGTGTGTGTGTGTGAGGGAGAGAGAGAGATGAAAAAAATTCCGGCTATTCTTTCCCCTAGATTGTTAGTGGTAGAACTTGTAAACATGAAAAGTGACGAGTGTGAGGAAGAATGAGGCGCGGGATTGGCGTAGGGGGAGCGGGATGTGTCGGGGAAGGGATTGGTGTGGTGGGAGAAGATTGCAGGGAGAGGGGGGGGGGGGGGAGACCGTCTGCTTTCGCCCCCTTGCCCCACTCCCCCGGCCCTCCAGGTGGACTTGACGTGCAGGTTGTGAAGTGGGCTGGAGTGTTCAGTTGATAGTGCAGTGTAGTGAAAGCTGGACCAATGGCAGCACCTAACGCATTTCACTGAATCCCTGTCGTCGCCGTCTTCCGCCCACGCGTTCTTCACTGCCAGAGAGACAACATTACAAATTAATGACCCCCGCCACTGAGTTCAGCTTCCGCGGCACTGGAGTGGCGGCCACAGAGCGTGGCCTGCTCACGGTGGCATGTGCCCGTTGATCGCTGATCACTGCGAACAAAGCCAGAGGCGGGGAGGGAGGGGGGAGAAGGAGCAGAGGAAGGGAGAGGAAGGAGGGAGCGAACAACGGTGGGTTCTACTACAGCGAGCGAAAGTAGAGACTGAGCAACAGTGTGGAGTGGAGAGCTGCAAGATGCGATCACACAACACACACTCACACACACCACTGAGAGTCCCATTGTTCCGTCGTCGTCGACCGCTGGCAAAGAAAAGGGGGTGGGGTTTGGCGGGCTGGGGGGCAGAGTCCTCCAATAGGCGGCCTTTGTTGTTGTTGATGGGGAGCTCTGTCTTCGTCCTCTTCGCCTATCGGCACTAGCTTACCGCCCGTCTTCGCCGCGTGCGACGCGGCCATCCAACCCAAGTGAAACCGGCCCTGTCCGAGTCGGGCGCTGCATTAATTGACAGCGGCCGTTTTTCACCAGCAGGTTGGCTTAGTCCAGCAAGTGCTTGACCTGACGACTCCAGGAGTGTCCGGGAAGAGTGGTCACTCTGTGGAAGTTGTACGTGTAGGCTTACATCGAGCGCTGACCAGCTGTCAGTACACACACCCAGGCTTTGACCGGCACATGTTCTGTTCACTTTGATCTGTCTCGTGGGGGATAATCCGAGAACTCCCTGACAAGTGCGGAGACTATGACAGATCGTCTGTGACTGGGAGAAACATGGAATAAATCAACTACTCAAACTTTGACAAGACTCCAAGCCTGTAAGCAAAACGATCTTGATCTCAGAGTTGGTTCGTCTAACCGAGATACCCAGCAGCGACCTTTTGGGGACCAGCAGTTGGGACTAGTGTGGTCCTGGTGGCCGACTGGTCAGAATGATGTGTGTGGTGATGGACCCCTGTGCGCTGACCACGCCCTCGCCTATCCAGGTAAGGTGCGGGGGGTAAGGTGTGAGGGTTGCTCTATGCGTCAGTCAGGGGCTTGGTGTGGCAGACGTTTGGTGTAGGCTTGTATGTTCGATGGTCAGTTTACTGATTTGGAGCAATCGGATTTAATCAACCTAGAATTTGCGCATAGGTCATGTAATAAGTTATTGTTCAGAAGCAGGATTTGTGTGTGTGTGTGTGTGTGTGTGTGTGTGTGTGTGTGTAGATGAAAATCTAAACAAACAAGATTAAAATTTCCATTTTCGGTTTTAATGGCCTTCTTCAGTACAGAGGTGCATGCCTGCCAAAGTGGCGAAATTCAGACACTGTTCATATTCACAGGTTGGATATATATATATATATACACACACACACACACACACACACACACACACACACACACACTACATTTCGTAGGTAACATTTCATAAGTGCGATGCAGCTAAGGCATACACCATACAGCAGAAAAGACATGGGTTATATTTCAGATATAATCATGGCGTGTTCTCGAAGTCAATAACACACACTGATCATAAAGGTCTAATGGCTGCGCATAAATATATCCGTTAAAGATCGATGTGATTTATATATTATCCGTGAAGATCGAATGTGACGTATAGGCATTACAGGTGATCCGAGGCGAGTTTCATAAACGCGAGATCTGGCGAGGCGGTAGCTTCCCAAAGCGGCGAGGGATGTGCGAGGGCAGCTGAGAAGTGGACGTGAGACATTTAAACTGCATCTTCAAGCTCTTCCTATTGTCGAGGGGTCAGCGTCTAGTTCGTTTTGTGCACCAATCAGAGATCGTTACATTTTTTTTTGTGCACCAATTAAGGACGTAATACCTGTCGGTGATTTTGTCACGCAAGCAAGAGATTCCCCAAGACAGTCTTCTCGCCTGTTCTGAGCCCTGCTCGCAGCTAGAGTATACTATGAAACGCTAACACTAGCCAAGCAGGCGAGAATTCTTGCCACCCTCGCATGTACAAAGCTCGTCTGCACCGAGAGGCTCCTCTCTCTCAGAGGTGGCGTAGTTCAAGTGCGCGCGCACACGCGCGCGCATACACACACACTCTCTCTCTCTCTCTCTCTCTCTCTCTCTCTCTCTCTCTCTCTCTCTCTACACGATTTCAGCTGACATACGTGTTCACACCAACATTTGCATCTGCTATTTATCCAGAAGTTTTGACTATTTCCGGTCTTGAAGTATGTGTGTGTGTGTGTGTGTGTGTGTGTGTGCGCGCGCGCGCGCTATTGATTAATTGATTGATAGCTCTTGCTTTCTTTTAGTTTTGATGTGCGGCCACTCCCTCTCTCGGTATTCGGTTCTGTAAAACTGTCAGCGGTACAGTGGCCTCGGTCTTGCCCTGCGAGGTGGTCCTTCAAGTTTTCCCTTGGCATCTCATCAGCCCGGTTTTTAATCCTACACGTTCGTTTGGTATGGTTCCATTGCCAGCTAGTGTTTGCTCGCTTGTGTCCCTTGACGGCTGTATGTCCGGGATGGTAGGCCCATGTGAGCTTTTCCATCTGGAGGCTACACACCGCTCCATGCCCATCCGGACTTCCCATTCCCTCTCTCCACTCTTTGCAGAGCGTCCACCGAGTCGGTCGGTACTATGACGTGTTGGTTTTCAAGCTTCTGTTCGGACGTCAGCCATTGGAGCACTTGCGTCACTCGTTTCCATCTCCATTGTTGGCGTGGAAATTGTGAGGTTCATTGTACGCATCCCACTTCCTGGATTGTTGGGCCATTATGCGTCATTGTGTATCGCCAGCCGGATGGGTGTCTCTCACACGTGATTTAATCGTCTGTGTGTGTCTCCCGATGTCTTATGTTTTTGTCGATTTTTTTTTTTTTAATTTTGCGTTTGCGTTTAATTTGCTCTCTGGGTGTTCTGGTCTGTGTCTTTGAAGCTCTGGTGGAAGAGAGAAGCGAGGTAGTGATGTTTGAAGCGGCCAGGGACTTTTTCCTGGGCTCTTGGTTTATTTCAGTTCATGTGATTGACAAATAAGCTGTATTTTTTCTTCCTACGAATGTTCACGTCCCACACAACTGCCTTTTTTTATTTCCTTGACGGCCTGTCGAAGAGGCTTTGGGGGATTCTCGATGGTCTGACGAGGTATGCCTTCACCTGCCGTGTCTTGTCTCGGACAACATTCAGCGCGAGTTGATCCATGGTCTTGGTTGACGTGTGCTTGTTGAACCCGTGTCTCATTGCAGCAATGCTTTATTTCGTATCCTTTCCAACTGCAGAAAGTTGCTTGAGGGCTTGAGGGCAACTGCATCGACTGGTAGGTACTAGATGTGTTTTAAACGGTTGTGTGAATGATCAGGGTTTACTTCAACGCGGCGACAGCCCTTCGCGGTCGGCTGGGCTATAAACAACACTACCTGACCAGGCGACAGACGTGGCGTAATTCAATGCCTTTAACTAGCAGACATTGCCCTTTGCGTTCCTTTTAAAAGGTCAGCGTTATTGTCGAAGTCGGTGTCGGAGTTGCTAATGTTAATTTTGTCAGTGTTTTACGATAAACTGTCTCGCTGTTCAAGGTGCAGACTAGCGTCTGGGCTGCTTGTACAGCTAACAGAAGTTTCAGTGTCTCTGTGCTACAGAGCAAGAGATTACCGTCTGTTGATTGCCTCCTTCCCCCCCCCCCCCCCCCCCCCACCCACACACCACACACACACACACACACACACACTCTTCTTCCTTTTTACAAAGTAAGGAGGCTCAGTGTGTAGTGTATGTATATGGCACTTTGAAGCATGTTTTCTAGCGTCGATTTACATGACGTCAGATGTAAGCACTTTACAGCCAACTCCTGGAAGACCCTTTTTAGACATGTTCCATCACATGGAATTTTTCTTTTTCCTGAGCGAAGGAGGTTACTCCCTTCAGTCCTTTGATAAGAGATTCTGTGGAAAATACATCGGTCCAACACCATTTTAGCATGTTTGAAATCAAACCTTTGTTGACAAATATTTAAATGGTTTTCACTGTCCTCTAAGGTGACAGTGACTTTTGCTGTATAGGGCATGAAGCTGCCGTTTATTAGGCTGAAAGTGAACGTTATTGTTTTCAACAGAATGAAACTGAAGTTGTTCAGTAGAGAAAAGTTGTTAAACCGCTTAGTTTAAATGTCGTTTATTACAAAAGAAATGGTGTCGTGTTTTTTTTTTGTTTTAAATGGTAGTTGAGCCTGTATGACCTATCCGCTCACATGTTTCATCATACATAAGCTAGTATGTCTTCCAATATGCTCTCATTCTCTCTCTCTCCTCTCTCTCTCTCTCTCTCTCTCTCTCTCTCTCTCTCTCTCTCTCTGTCTGTCTGTGTGTGTGTGTGTGTGTGTGTGTGTGTGTGTGTGTGTGTGTGTCCATCCCACCCGTTTTTTTTTCTTCTTTTTTTTTTTTTTTTAAAATAGAAGCAGCAGTGAAAGCCAGTCTTGGTGTAATTTGAAAGAAACATCTTTCATGTGACATTTTTACCACGGACTTGTGAGATTGCCTTTCAGACTACCTGTCGAGCGACTAAAACGGATATATATCGCTCAGCTTCCGGTTCCGGCGGCGCCATGTTAACTGCACTTTGGATTTGGGCGCTGCTTTCTACATCCCGCTCTCGCATGCATCCATACTTATTATATCCTCCCGACGCCTCTGCCTTTTCCCATTCCCACTCTCTATCTTCCTACCCCCCCCCCCCCCCCCCCCCCCCCCCCCCCCGCCTGTGTTTCCCTGCTGCGCGTACGTCGACCAATGTGTCCACCGATGA
Organism: Conus betulinus; assembly: GCA_016801955.1. Classification (NCBI taxonomy): domain Eukaryota; kingdom Metazoa; phylum Mollusca; class Gastropoda; order Neogastropoda; family Conidae; genus Conus; species Conus betulinus. The sequence continues at coordinate 363,659 of JADBJO010000579.1, forward strand.
TTATTAAACATGAGGAAAGGCAGTTTGAAAGGCGCCTTCAAAGGGCCGCCTTCACCTTCTGTCGGTCCTTTGACACTATTCCCCCCCCCCCCCCCCCCCCCCCCACCTTTTTTTTTTTTTTCCTCCAAACGGTCTGGCACTGAGCGGCCCGCGCCGATTGTTTTTGCACATCCCACTCCCCCCCTCTCCTCCTTTCACACTGCACACTCCCATCGCAATGTGGGCTGCCTGGTGGACTCGTTAGATTGGAGATGGCTGTCTACTACCTTACAGGCGTCTTCATCTACTGGGAGAACATGGGGACGGATGGAGAGGGTAGCGGCGAGGGGGGGGGGGGTGGTGAGAGTGTATGGAGGCGGGTGGGGTGGAGAGAATGGAGGAGAGGCGGGTTGGTATTTATGGTAAGCTGAGGTGTGTTGATATGTCGTGGAGATGGGCCTAAGTGTGGCAGCTGACAAGTTTCAAAGACGCAGTCGTAATAATTTTTCTTTTGTTTTGTTTTATATCAATCTCTCTCTCTCTCTCTCTCTCTCTCTCTCTCTCTCTCTCTCTCTCACACACACACACACACACACACACACCACACACAGAGCGAGAGAAAGCAAGCAGTGATATTCCTCTCTTAATGTCATACGAAAATTGTTCACTTTGATGATTCGCCGTTTTCCTGGCCAAGTATCCAGACCGACTTTCCCTTTTGTTCCTGCCCCATAGAGAAAACACACACACACACACACACACACACACACACACACACACACACACACACACACAGTTGTATCCTAAACGACAGAACATATTAGTTTATCCTAAACGACAGAACATGTCCGTCATGTCCCAAATATTGAAATTAAAGCGCACTGCACATGGATTTGAAAGGGAAGTGATCGTGGTACCGAGTCGGAACTGCTCGCCGAGTGATTCTAGGCGTTATCCAGACACGCTTCATGCAGTGATGTGTAGGACGTGCCCGTTTCCATCTCTGTCAGTGAGGCGGAGTAAGTTTTGATTGATGCGTGTATTCATTCTGATCGAGTTGTAGCAAATGGTTCCGTGCAAGACGTTCCCATTGCTGTCAGTGACAGATTTAATGTTTTTATAATGTAATGGCCGTCAGTTTCATCCTGTGTCTCTTCCTTTTCTACCGTCATTTCATAGTAACCGAGGTCTTGCTCACATACTCCCCCCCCCCCCCCCCCCCCCATTTTTGTTCGTTAACTTTTTGCCACCTGTTTACAAAACATGTAAGAGAATGAACGAAAAAACATTTGAATGAGAGACAGCAGCCACATTGATACTGAAAGGCCATATGGACTGGATGCTGGTTGTTTGGACGAGGGTAGTAGTCGGTTGGTTAGATAGTGCCAGGATGGTGGCTGCTATGAAGGAACCACCGTAAGTCGGATCCGGTCATGTTCTCCAGCCCCCCCACCCCCTTCCTATCATCAGCCTTCCTCCTCCTCCTGTATGGCTTGCTATTGCTCTGGGTGTGATGGATCTACCTGGCGGCGCCCCGTTGCGCTGCCTCAACTCGGCCTGGAGTGGGGAGAGAGCTGAGCACAGCAAGATGGCTTTGGGAGAATACTAGCTTCATTCGTCCGTTGTAACCGTTTTTCCCTGCTTTCACGAGGAAAGCGGTTACTATCTATCAGGAAAACGGGGTGATATTACGCGATTTTTCCAGAACAGGTAAAACCGTGGCAAGTTATTTCCCGAGAAAACGGTGGTGATAGGGAAATCGGTTATCAGTCCCCCCCACCCCCCTACCCCCCTACCCCCGAGAAAATCCTCATTATTCTTCAATGTAACGGCGATATTAAGGTGCGCCTTCCCCCTATTCATTAAGTTTTCTTGAAGAACTAGGATTGTGGAATATTTAAAGCTTATTAAATTCCTATGGGGAAAAGTGATAACAGAGAAATCGGCTGTTATCAGTATTTTCCCGCGAGGAAATGGTGATAATTAGACAATCGATAATAGTCGTTATTCTCCAAGAAAACAGTTTGCCTGTTTTCCAGATAATAGATAACGCTTCAAGAAAATTCGTTATGCACCTGAATATCACGTTACTGAACACAGCGTACTGTTTCTTCCGAAGGGTGGTATAATCACCGGATCAGCAATCCACAAAACAATTCCAGGGGTAGTCTCGGTGTATCAGCAGCTGAAAAAAAAAATGGGGGGGGGGGGGGGGGGGGGCCGGAACGCCCTATGGTACGAGCGAATTTTCCGATGACAACACAAATACATACCGCATAATAGTGGATAACTCATTGTAGGGCTAGTATCAGAGTACGAGCCTCCTTTAGTTCAAGCAGTTGTGGGTTCATGCTGCCACAGACGAGGAGCGTGGCGACATAGAGAGCGGGGAAATGGGCACGGGGAGTGAGGGCTTTGGTCGTTGGCCTCTGTGGGCAGGGAGGCGATGACGGTTCTCGCCCTGAAGATAGCGGCTGACGATGGCGGATCAAAGAGCCGTCTGGTCGTTTGCAGGATCTGTAGTCGGTGGAACGGAGTTGTCGTGACCTACCCGACCAGGCCTGCCTACCTACCTGGTTGGGGGGAAGGGGTTGGCTTTAGTGTCATCATCGCTGCCTTGTCGAGTTGGGAGACATGTTGTAACTTGGGAAGTTATCGGCGTCTTTATCCAGGTTAGGTGTATGCCAGGGAGCTGGCCCGTGAAATTCTGAAGAAGTCGGGGGGGGGGGCAATGAGGAGAGATGGGGGAGGAAAAAGGAAAATCGTTTCCCCAATTGCAAAATAGTAGGCGGAGATGGATGTACATTTTAAATATACAAACAATACTTGAAGCATTATATAATTATGATAAATGGGGATTAGAACAGTTTTTGTATTACACGATATGGACCCATCGGATCCTCTTCCACCCCCCCTCCCCTTATACACACAGAGAGAGAGAGAGAGAGAGAGAGAGAGAGAGAGGAGAGCGCGCTACATAACTAGAGCAAACGCACTCGAAGAACCCTGGAGTAAAGAAGAGTGGGGGTGAGAGCTGGCATGATGCGAGAAGTAGAGAGGAGGGAACGAAACAGTAACGTCAACCAAGATGAAGGATGTCACAAGACAGAAGTTGTGTGGGAGAGGTAGGAAGGGGAGAGGAGGTGATTTCGGGAAGAAAAAAGACGGAGGAGGCTGGTGGGGAGGGAGGGGGGAAGAAGGAGAGGTGGGGGGGGGGGGGGGGGTCAAAATCACAGAGGCCCCGTTATGACGGCGTTTGATACCCTGGGAATATTCCGCGCCTTCCGCTCCTTGTTTTAGGCCGAGACAGTGGTGTCTTTTGAGGTCTGGCTGCCCGCCGACTTTCAGCCCCTCGTAAAGGCCCAGGGTGTTGGAACAGGGGCAGGAATAAGCACCAGCCCCGAGGGAACAACAGATTGCCTCCTCATTTTCTTTCTCCCTTCCTTTCTTCCCTCTCCCTTCCTTTCTTCCCTTCCCCCTTCCCCCCCCCCCCCCCCCCCCCCCCCCCCCCCCCCCCCCCCCCCCCCCGCAAATACGAAGTTCGTTTGTTTTTTTTTTTTTTCTTTTCTTTTGTGACTGCATCTTTCTTCCCCTCTCTCTCCCATTTGCTGAATACGGTCATTGTCTTTTTTATACGATCATTGATTCATTTTACAGCCTTCAAACAGGTTTTGTTTGTTCGTTTACAAATGGCAGAATTTTAATAAAATAAAGAAAGGGCCTTTCTTTATCACTTAAAAGATTCAGTCTCTCCCCTCTCCGGAAGGAAAGTTTTTAAGCAACTGTGGCATGTTTTAAAAAAAAATTGATTCATTTTCCTTTCCAACAACACCAACAGCGGAAGGAACTGACTTTGATGGGATGACAGCCCTGATTATGGCCCCTCGTGATGGGCTGGGCTACACTCTTTCTCTCTCCCCTCCCCCCCCCCCCCCCCCCCCCCCCCCCCCCCCCCCCCTGCACAATGCGCCATCATTGCAGTCTGATTATCAACAGTTGCATGGAATTTTAATTTGTGCGGGCAGCGATCCGGAACGGTGCGCACTGACAAGGGGAGGTTACCTCGTCTCGCTTCATCGCCCACAACACCCCCCCCCCCCCCCCCCGCCTCTTCCTCCCCCCCACCCCCCACCCCTCTCCCTGTATCAATACACAGCAAGGGAAGATAAGACGAGTTCTGTCGGATCGCCTTGGAGGTGCGTGGATCCAGTGTGACCCTCCCTTGTAGGTCTGTACCATGGATAGTTTCGCTCGGTATGTGGAGTACAACGACGTGACGGACGATATTGAAAAATGTTACACACAGTCCATTTCACAAGTAACGGTGTTCAGAACGCCAGATGCTGCAATTCCACGTTGCGTGTTTGTCTTTACTTTGCAGTGCTCCATACACGGTAAAACTCTGACAGTTCACTGCCCTTTAGGCCTAATGGCGCTTCAACATCGTGCGTGTGTGTGTGTGTGTGTGTGTGTGTGTGTGTGTGTGTGTGTGTGTGTGTTTGTTGTTGTTTGGTGTTGCGTTTGACTGTACGTTTTCTCTATTCAGTTTGTTTTACTCCGCCCCTCTCTTTTTTTTTTCTCTTACCAGAAATCCATGTGTACTATAGCACCACATAAGGCATAATGTCCATCCATAGGCAAAATTACGAACTGTTTGAGCAAGCTAAAGCTGTCTTCACTAAGAGGGAGGACAACGGTTTTTACCAGGTATCAATTGCAAACAAGTTTGCACGTACTCCCGGTACAATGAGTTTTTCAATAAAAGGAAACAAATGTAAGTCAGAAAAAGAAATCTTTCCAAATTATGTGCGCCCTATTATTTTTATATTATTTCTTTTCTGCACATCAGTACGAGTATTGGATATTGTTAGGAAAAATATTGAGGGGGAGAGAGAAGCAATAAACACAACTTGTAATACCTACTGTATAATTTGCTTTTTTAAGAGATAAATGTAACGATTAGAGATGGAAATGGGAGAAAATCATTTTTAAATGGGGCTCCCTATTTCCTCCACGACACACCGGTGAAAAGTCCTGCCGGATTCTGTTCCAGTGTGGAAGGCTATCTCTTGTTAAAATTCTTGTCGAAGAACCTGCCTGACCTTTGCTGCCAGAGTCGCCTGACAGAGAGAGGGAACTGTATGGTAGATCTCCTTCCGCTTATTACGTCATGGTCTGTTTCGCCCCTTCCCAGTCTGCACCGCGCGGCTTCTGAGCCGGATCTCTTCCGGGACGAAACTGGAACCGGTTTTTGAACACGAACATCTCGTCCTGAGGGACTGATTGGAGCCTGATTGGCACCCCCTTCCTCCCCCCCCCCCCTCTCTCTCTCTCTCTCTCTCTCCTCCCCCGCCCCCGTCATCACATCCTCCTTGTTTTCTTTTTCTCCTTTCTTCTTTTATCATCATTATCATCTTTTCCCACCTTTATCATTATATTCTTATTCCCCCACCCCATCTCTGTTTGCTTCTCTCCCTTTTCCTCTATCTGTTGCTTCCCTTTCTTCTTGTATCTTTTCCAAAGAACAGAAACGAAGAGAGAGAGAGAGAGAGAGAGAGAGAGAGAGAGAGAGAGAGTGTTGTGCGTTTGATTTTTCTAGTTCTTTCGTTCTTTGTTGCTCCCTGTTTCTACGTGCTTATTTCTTTGCTTCTTTCACACATTCTTCCTTTTCATCCTTCCATCTGTTCGTTACTTTTCTCTCATTTCCTCTCTCTCTCTCTCTCTCTCTCTCTCGTAGTGGTCTCTCGTGTGTTGTGTGTTCTCAGCTGTCAGATGCGTAAATCCCCCCCCCCCCCCCCCCCCCCACACCCACACACACACACACACACCCCTTTTGTAAGAGAGGTAGGGTCTTCGATTATGCTCTCTCTCTCTCTCTCTCTCTCCTCTCTCTCTCTCTCTCTCTCTCTCTGACTTGGCCATACAATTCCGGGAAGCCTTATCATAATATTACACGGTGTCGACTTCTGAACCCCAAGACAGGTGAAGAACAGTGGGTTCGTCTGCCATAACCTTACAACAGAGCACGATGATGTATGGAACAGGGGGTGGGGCGGGGTAAAGAGGGGGGGGGGGAGTGAGTGGGGGGTGTACGGGGACGGGGGGTTAGAGACAGTGGATGTAGATTTCAGCCTATCTGCACTAACACAACGCCTGTTCTTGGGCCGGGATTTATGATGGAGGGAAGGGGAGGGGACTGGGTCTTTTCTTGTAGGCGAGGAGTGTTATCTGGGAGTTGTGGGTCAGGCATGCATGTTCACACAGGTCACTGTGGGTGCGCCTTGGGAGCGTCTACCGACGCCGGAGAGATCGGTGCCAATCCCGCCCGATCTTCGTGATCAGTCTGCATCAGTGTTGTGTTGAAGCCGCTGGATCGTCGTCGTCGTCGTCGTCGTCTATGATGAGCTTCGGCCAATGTTATGGCGATGCTGCTTGGTCTTTTTTGAAAAGCGTACTATGGTAAAGGGGGGGGGGGGGGGGGGGGGGAAGAAGAGTGAGGGTGGTGGAGTGGGGTGGGGAGAGAGAGAGAGAGAGGGGGGGGGGGGGTACCAATCCAAAGTCGTAGCTGATACGAATAGTGAACTCTCTCTCTCTCTCTCTCTCTCTCTCTCTCTCTCGCTCGCTCGCCTCTCTCGCTCTCGCTCGCTCCATCTGTTTTTGGCACGCACACTGGCACACTTTCACACACACACACACACACACACACACACACACACACACACACACACCCGGGTTGTTTATGTTATGCACTTCGCTCCCTTTGTCGTGGAGGATCGACACTGTGGAGATCAAGGGACACATGTACTGAAGATAACAGCCCAGTTTTATGGAGGACGGCGCACGCGGAAAGATGAAAACCAGTTGGCAGCCGTTGGTGAATAAGTCACAACCTTTTTGATCCTGATGTGCCCGATACCAACCGCTGATAGGAACCGATTCTGACAGTGTCGGCTTGGAGAGAGAGAGAGAGAGAGAGAGAGAGAGAGAGAGAGAGAGAGAGAGAGACGGACGGACAAGACGGACAAGACACACACGGGGAGAGGTCGCGGGGGTAAAGAGAGAGAGAGACACACACACATAGGAGGGAGAGAGCAATATATACGCAGAGCGGGAGAGAGAGAGAGAGAGAGAAGGAGGAAGGCAGACAGACAGGGAGACACAACACAGACAGATGGGGAATGGGAGATCCCTACGGCAGAGGGGAAAGGGTGGAGAGAAGGGGGTGGGGGTGGGGGGATGCCAAAACATTGCCCAACAGATGCAGGGCTGAACCGACCTGATCCGGCAAGATAACAGCAGTTTTGACAGGGCGATGCATAATTTGTCAGAAACAAGAGAGGCGCCCAGAACACAATCTGGGCAGATACAAAAAGAGATACAAAAAAAATGAAATGAAAATCTCTCTCTCTCTCTCTCTCTCTCTCTCTCTCTCTCTCTCACACACACACACACACACACACACACACACACACACACACACACGCGCGCGCGCGCGCGCGCGCGCGCGCGCGCGTACGTGCGTTAATGAAGAACACACAGCTCGCCTTCTGCAGATTCTTGTGCACTGGGCATCAGATAGATATTCGGGACAACAGCTGAATCGCTCCACGTGCATGCTTAGAGGTTGGAGTGGGTGACGGAGGAGGTTTGGGGGAGGGTGGGTGGGAGGAAGAAGGGGAGTGGGATACTTGAAAGGGTGATGCGATAGAGAAGGCGTAAGGGGAAAGGCAAACGGGGACGGTTGGAAATAATTGCAAAAGATGCAAGTCCTTTTATTTCTCTCTGTATGTCGACACTCTCGCTACGTGTCAAGGGGGAGAGAGGGGGAAAAAATGATTCATTTGACTCGATTTGTTTGAAGGCGGTGATAAGATGGGGAGGTAGGAGGAACGGGGTGGGTGAGAAAGCTTTTGAGAGTGGGATAGCAGGAGGAATAGGCTGGGGGGAAGGACATTTAAAGAGAAGTAGGCAACGGACAGGTGGAGTTCCTCCCCCTCCCCCTCCCCTCCCCACCATTGCCATTTTCCCCCATACAAATCTACAAATTGGCGTCGCGGATGACTGATTCGCTACAGCTCGATCTTTGGAAGCTGGTTTTAATCTGTTGCTACTTCAGTAAAGAAAAGCGGTGGGAAGGAGAAATAAATTTCCCGGTTTTTATTCTCTCTGCACAGGCCCGTTCATAAATAATCCCAACGGAAGTGGCGACACGTCTGATGATGGAGTTACTTCTGGTAGCCCGGATGTGCGGCGGCCTCGGCTTGTCCGCCATCGGATTCTCTCCCTTTTTAGCCACCATTCCAACCTGCGATGAAAAATGTCGGTTGTCACACAAGATGGTGAAATCATTAATTCTTTGACTCAAAGAAAAATCGGGAGGGGGCGAGAGGAGCCAGGACGCCGATGGAGCGGGAGGAGGATAGAGAAGGGTGGGGGAGGGCTCGTGAGAGTTGCTGATGAGAGGCAGCCGCACATGTTAAAACTTCATATTGCGGGGGAAATGGGGGTCGTTTTAAAATCATCGACTTTCAAAAGTTTTGATAACAAACAAAAGTTATGAGGAGAAGGGATCTTTTAGGAAGAGGAAAAAAATATATATATATCACCTCTCTCTCTCTCTCTCTCTCTCTCTCTCTCTCTCTCTGGCTGGCTGTTATACGAGTGAATGAATGTTCCGATTAATTGCGATGAGGGGGATTATAGTTCATACTAAATGGGAAGAACAGGAGGGGACAACAGTCTTTGGTCTCTGTGCCTTGGTCACTGGTTCGGACAACACGAAACGCTTGGTCATCATTATCAAACACAACCATTGCACAGCTGCCCACAGAGAATAATTAATTTTCAAGTCGCTGTGAGGCAACCCACTAGAGCAGACCCATTCCTGCTGCCTGGAGGGTGTTACTCAGTGGTGTCTGTTCTTATCCAAGACGCACAGAACAAAGCTCTTTCTTTGACAACAATTTCCTGTCACGGAGCTAGCGTGGGTGGACGTCCCATTCCGGATCGCGTCACCACGTCCGTCCAGTAACGGTCCCCAGAAACTTGCCGATACCGATGACTTCAACACGAACTGAATACGGGCGTAGTAGACGCGGAAAGGAAATCGAATCTGAGGTTACCACCTGAGTAGGTAAAGCGATTAAACATGTGGTCGCGCACTTGCATTCGCTCACCTGTCACAACGGAGACGAACAGACAGACAAACGCACCCAATCAGAATAAAGATGATCTTGCCCTGCCCGGCTTTTTGCCATGCCGTGCTTTGTGGTCTTACTATGTTGGGGTTTTTTTTCCCCCTTGTACTATCTAGTCATGCTTTACATTGTTTTCCGTAGACTTGCCTTGCCTCCTGTTTTTCTTTGCCTGGCCTTTTTTTTTTTTCTCTATCCTGTCTTGGCGCTAGAATCCTATTACATTTGTGTGTTAACTTTCTGCAAAGTCGACGTAATGCAGCTCGCGACTTGAATGCATTTATGTCTTATTGCCGTAATGTATCCACCTCTGGGTTGCTTTGCTCTGCCCTGCCGTCCTCCCGTTGCCTCGGCTTATTCTGCCTTGTCTTGCTTTGCCTTGGTTTCGCTACCCTTTCCCTCACAACCAGAGACCACCAGCGAAAGAAAGAGACAGGCATACAGAGGGACGGAAAGACAGGCAGGCATACAGAGGGATGGAAGACAGGCAGGCATACAGAGGGGACGGAAAGACAGGCATACAGGGGGACGGAAAGACAGGCAGGCATACCGAGAGATGGCGACAGGAAGGCATACAGAGGAATGGAAAGACAGGGACACAGGCATACAGAGGGATGGAAAAACAGGGACACGGGCATACAGAGGGATGGAAAGACAGGGACACGGGCATACAGGGGACGGAAAGACAGAGACACGGGCATATAGAGGGATGGAAAGACAGGGACACAGGCATATAGAGGGATGGAAAGACAGGGACACAGGCATACAGGGGGACGGAAAGAAGAGCCGTGACAGTACCATGTCGATCAGCATGGGGGGGGGGGGGGATGCAGGAGGGTGGGAGGGGGAGAGCAACAGGCAACTAAATGGAGCAGGGGACACGTTGGCAGTGATCTTTAGCTCCTCGTCGGAGGCGGCAGCAACGATGTTACGCGCCCTTTTCCCCCCATCACCACACCCTGTCTTCTTCCTTTCCCGGCATCCCCCTCTCCGCACCCTCCTACCGTCTCTGTTCCCTGTCTTTGTCGTGGGTCTTCCCCTGCCTTTGTCATCGATCTTCTTGTCATCGATCTGCCCTGGGTATCTCTCCTTCGGGGAGGGGGGGGGGGGGGGGGGGGGGGGGGGGGGGGTTAGAACAGGGACGGGACTGAGCTATCCAATGTGGCGAAGAGTGAGTGGAGGGAGGAGGTGGATGAAGAGATTATGGGTACCTAATCTGTCTCCTGGCCTGTCTTTCTGTCTGTCTTTAGTTCCATCCCCCCCCCCCCCCCCCCCCCCCCCCCCAAGTCCGTCAATTGCTCCTCGGCTACATAGTTTCACATTTGTGTCACCCTCTTTTCCGCCCCCACATCTCTCTCTCTCTCTCTCTCTCTCTCTCTCTCTCTCTCTCTCTCTCTCTCTCTCTCTCTCTCTCTCTCTCTCTCTCTCACACACACACACACACACACACACACACACACACAGAAGAGAATCTAAATCAAGCGTAACTGGCAATGGAAAGTAACACCGATGTAAAGAAATACAGATGGAAAGAAATGAAGAAAGAGAGTGGATGAACCTGCCGCTCGGGAAGACGAAATAGGATTTATCGAGTACAGCGGTAACATGAAAAGCACGAAACAGAAGTTAATGATGCGCAGCAACTCGGCGTCAACCTTCCTTCCTTTTGGTGTTAGTTTACCAAGGACCAACTCTGGACTTTTCATTGTGGCTGCCGGTGGCCCCCCCACAAGAAGTTGTCAAAAGACCTCAGACGTTGATTTGTATCACCCACAGCAGAGCAGGGGCAAGAAGGGAAAGACAGTACCTCATCCCACACCTCCGGCGGGAAGCTGATCGTCTCCTCTGGTCAAGACAATAACATTCTCCAGACTTCTCCCCTCTCTATCAACGGAGGAGATCAAGGCCGGTCAGCTGTGCCCGGCGATGCCAGAAGTGGCAGGCAGCTTCCTCCGCCTTCCCCTGGCGGGTGAGTGGGGAAAGGGACAGGTCCAGGGCCGATAACAATCGGAAGAGACCGGACAAAGGAGGATTGCTTCCCTTGGGAAGAGTGAAGCTGGGCAGGGACGGACAATGGCGGTATGGGCAGCCTGAGAGGCGGAACAAATGGAGTGGGAGGGAGGGAGGGGAGCCGAGCTAATGAAGTGACCATTCTCTGACCATCGGCAGCCACCTGTGGTAGGGCTTCAACCTCCCGTCCACCGCCCGTCAGTGCTGCAAGAGGGTCAGCAGCCCCTGTGGCTTGTCCGCCAGGAGCATCGTGGGGTTTTGCTGTAGAGTGTTTGTGCAGTACAGACTGAAAACCCGCAAGATTGTTTACCTCTCGAATACACAATTCTGTCCTAACGGACCCTTAGCGTAGCATTACAAAAACGTTCGTTGTTCGCCTTCTCCATATAAAAGGGAATCATTTCCCCCAGTGTCATACAGCACGTGTGTTCCTTTCACCGTAGTTAACAGTTCTCTGTTCAGTGTGTGCAAAGTAAAGGGAATGAAACATAACGGAAACAACGAACAAGTTGAGATCCCTGTAACATGACTGATATTATACATTTGGGAAAAAAAAAAAAAAGAAGAAGACCCGAGACGCCTTTGATATTTCTAAGGAAATTGAAATGGAAACACTGCCATGTCTCTTCTGTCCCTACTTCGTTTCTCTGGCTTATCCGAGATGAATTAATTCCATACAAAAATTCAGTTTTATGCCACAACTTTAGGCCTCCCCCCCCCCCCCCCCCACACACACACACACACAATCTTTTTTTTTTTAATCATTTCAGTGGACGATCTCTCCGGAATTCAGTCCACTGTGACTGACGTGACATAGAAAATGTTGCTGCCCGCAAAAAAAAATCATTTTAAACTTACACGTTCAAAAAATCGTTTTAAACCAGTACACTGGTTTAAAAAAAAAAAGTAATTTCAGGTTGTTTTGCCTTGAACGATAATAGAAATATGAGATTCAATGTTTTGAATTACATACCAAGATCACTTATAAAAATTGAACTTGTATATTTGCATTGGGGGGGGGGGGGGGGGGGGGGGGGGGGGGGGCATATTAAGATTTTTTTAATCCGCCTTGCCTGCATACATAGAATCGATTTGGACATGAAACCGTCCTGACATGCTGCCACAACACCCTCTGCGATCAGCTTGGCTTCATGAAATAAAATGGGAGAATTGGCTATCGCCATGGAAAAAAAAAATCTTTAATACATTTTACATGATTTATAATTGACGAAAGGGCCCAATACATGTCGAGATTGACGCATTGTGTTCTGCGCTTCGTGCGTGTAGCTAGTTGGGCAAACAGACCCCTTTCTTTGTCCTGCGCTTTGTTGGGTGGCCGACCAACCGAAGGGGGGGGGGGGGGGGGGGGGGGGCTGCAGGGGGGGATGATGATGATGATGATTCAGTGCTGACGAATCCTTAAGCCGGGCAAATCACACGGGCAGGACTCAGCAGCCAGTGTTCCGGGCAAAGAACAAGATCTTTTACATCCCCACCATCTCATCGCCTAGTCCTCTGCTTTCTCTCCCCTCTCCCAGAAGTCTTCGTCACAGCAGTGAGAGTGACGAAAGGAAATCCGCCATTGTCTTCAGCCCCTTTCATCGCCCGCTGATGGTGGGTTAGGACAGCCAGGGCTGATGGGCAATTGTTAGCGGTGGCGGCGGCGCTGCTCGATTTGCAAGGATGGTTGGCAATAGCGGTTGGCGGGGGAGGGAGGAGGGGAAGAAGTAGTTGGAGCCGCTGCCTTGCGTCTTCTGGCATGCGGTCTGCAAGCTGCCTTTGGCTAATGAAGGCCTGGGCTGCCCCCACACATCAGGCTCTGGCACAGCGGAAAGCGATTGCACGACTCGCCGCCGTCTTTGTCTTTACCACGAGGGGGGCGGGGGGTTCGGCCTCTTCGGGGGGGGGGGGGGGGGGGGGGGGGGGGGGGGGGGGGGGGGGGGGGGGGGGGGGGGGGGTGGGGGGTGGGGGGGGGGGGGGGGGGTCGGCCTCTTCGGGAGGAAAGTCTCCTGAGCGGTCTGGTCTGCTGCCGCCCTGTACTGCTAGTAGCCCCTCTCTTCTCTCCCCGCTCCACAGAGAGAGAGAGGGACCCCCGCCCCAGCACCCCAAGCGAGCCCGCCCCGCTTCAAAGCGCCACAACAAGGGGAAGGCAATTTGGCGGGCATTGTGAAAGCGGCAGGGGACGTGGCAGGGGGGAGAGGGAGAGAAAAGAGAAGCAGTGATTCTATGACGAGGCTTTCCCTTTTTTTTTTTTTTGTTTTTTTTTTTCCTCTCTCTCTTTTTATGCTTGATGTCGGAGCTGATACAAATCTTCATCATCGACAAGAATGCTGTCTGCTGCTTTGATCGTAAACGAAGCCTCGTCCCTTTGAAGAGGAAACTACACAGTAAAGTCTCTTCTTTTACTCTCCCACCATATTAACCCCCCACCCCCTCCAACTCCCTCAACCCCCCCCCCCCCACCCCCCCAAAAAAAAAAAAAAAAACTGCTACCCCGTTCCACCCACCATCACACACACACACCCCACCTCCATTCCGTCCTCCGATTCCTACTGGCCTGGGAAAAAGAAAAGGTAGGAGGTTAAAAGAGTGTTTGGCCTAAAACAGTAATGGTCCGCGGCGCTGGGCTGGAGACCTGTCTTCACGCTGGGTCCGGGGGAAGGATTTCATTCTCCATCTAACTGCTCCTTGATAAGAATGGTATGGAAGGCAGAAGGAAGGGAAAGCGAGTCAGGAGTTCTAACCACCACCAACCACCCCCACCCCTCCATCTCCCTTTCAGCTTCCTCCCACCCCTAGCCCTACCCTCCCCCCCCCCCCCCCCCCCTCCCTCCCTCCCTCAGCATTGGGGGGTTTTTTGGCTTCACGTTTTGTCCTCCTAATAGCTTGCACCCTGTGGGGGTTTGGGCAGAGAAAGTCAAAGCTCTTCTAGCGTTATCGTAGGAATTTTAAGGACAAAAAAAAAAAAAATCTTTTCCCCCCTGTTTTCTTTAGAGAGAGAGGCCGAGGAACTGGTTGTGTGAGGTTCTCTCCCCTTGCCATTTAGCCCACAATGCAACGCAGCTTCTATCTGACATGTGAACAGAAAAGAAAACGCTTTCATGTTTCACGTGGGTCGGTTTGGTGTGGGTTCTAACTTTTGAAGAGCGCGGCGATGGTGGTGGTGGGGATCTGGGATCTGCTCCTGCCTTCTGCCCGAGCACGTGAGTGTGTGTGTGTGTGGGTGGGTGGGTGGGGGGGGGGGGGGGGGAGGGAGGGAGACACAGAGAGAAGGGGGGGCAGGCTGTTCATCTCCCGTACGACGATGAGGAAGAATACCACCTCCCTCCTATTCAATGGGAGAAGCTTTCGGGTTTGGTGGCTCATATATTTTCACAAAAGCTGCTTTGGCTGTGGCGTCTTCTCACAGAGAGAGAGAGAGAGAGAGAGAGAGAGAGAGAGAGAGAGAGAGAGGGGGGGGTCTCAGTTATTTAAATTACGTGCGTTCTTTTATGCCCTTGCAGTCGCGTACTCTACACAGTTCGTTGTACGTTACCAAGACTGGGAGAGAAAGAGGAAAAGGGTGGGATGAGGGGGTCGAAGCGGGGGAGATATTTTTGGGTCTTTCGGTTGATTTCCTTGTGAAATGTTTTGTATACATTCCGTACAGTGATAATTGTGTTCAGACAATAAATTGTATTTTTCACACACACTGTGTATATGTGTGTGTGTGTGTGTGAGAGAGAGAGAGAGAGAGAGAGAGAGAGAGAGAGAGAGAGAGAGAGAGAGAGAGCGTGGAAAAAGAGATCTTACGCAAGTAATCTGTCACAAAGCAGGAAAGGGTGAGGAATCTCAATCGTACACATTTATAGCTGAAACGGAGAGGGAAACTGTAAAACACACAAAGAACAGAGCAACTCTAGAAAAGACAATGCCGTTTTTCCTTCAGTGTTAACAACGCTGCCTTCTCTTCAACAAGACCACAAGCGAGAATGGCACAAGCGATGATTAAGATTAAGCACGTCACGTATGGAAATGATTCGTTGTATTTATATTCAGAGAGAGAGATACAAAATATATACAGAGTAGAGAGTTACTCTTATAGCCCTCACACCTGTCCCATTCCCTGTCCCAGTGAATGTGACTACGTTTGATGAATTTTCCTCTCTGTCTGTCTGTCTGTCTGTCTGTCTCTCTCTCTCTCTCTCTCTCTCTCTCTCTCTCTCTCTCACACACACACACACACACACACACACACACACACACACACACACACACACACACACACACACACACACACACACACACACATATATACACACACACACATTCAGACAAACATTTAAATGTCACTCGACTATGTTGAAAACTTTTAAAGAGCTCAGGCAAAACGAAGCTACTTAGATCGTACGAGACGAAACTTGTTTACTGATCGATTCATTCTGATACCCTAACCCTCAAGACCAGTGCACTGCTTGGCTTCAGTCCCTAAATTGTTCTGATCCTTTCTTCGAACTGCACGATGGGTTTACCAAATAACACCTCCCAGGTCCGTCCCAACTTTGGTCTGTAGTGTGTTGTAGGGGGACAGCGATCTCAATTTCATGCCCAACTTCAAACCGTGGCCGTGTTTTTTGTCGTGTGAATAATTTACCTTCGTGGTCAATTATTCAGTCGGTTCCAGTCGAATGAACCGCTTTCGATTAGGTCCTGTCAATCACAGACTTCCACGAACTACCTCCCTTGCATCCTCCACCCACCCTCTCTTCTAAACTGTCTCGTTCTTGCTCAGTATCCTGAACTCCCTCTGCTCCCTGTGAGCGCTGCAAGGCGGATTCCGGACAGGCCCTTTCTCCCCTGAGTGCCTAATATTGAATACTTAGCAAGGAAAAAAGAAACGCGGGGAGCCCCAACTGACACTTTAAATGACTTTGTAAGCGGTCGCCGCTTTGTCAATTTGGGGGCCGCGAGGCGGCGCTGTCACTCTTACTCTGACACCGTGCCTGACACTGTTTAACGAGGGCCCCAAACACTGGCCGGTGCCGGCTGGCTGGGAGGGATGCCTCGCTTCAGGTCTGCCCTCCCGGCGATTTCCTTTTTTTCATGCAGAAGATCCCGCTCCCCTGCACCTCCCACCTCTCTCTCCACCTGTTGTTCTTCCCCCCTTCTCATTGTTCACACAGTTTTCATGTGTTCTGTTACGACAGTCGTCAATGACCGATGGCATACAAGTCAAGGGGACTGTGTGCCCAACTGATCAGTCCACTGTCGGCACGGAACTCTGTAGCGAGCTGGGCACACATGGTTTTCGGGCTGAATACAAAGAGGAGCTGTGGCCATGGACTTGCCGAAGCTTACATTTCTTAAGGGCATGTGCGATTCTGTTCTGCTCATGAGAGGCAGCTCCTCTCCTGAAGCAGTTCCGCTAGGCCCAGGCGGTCAGTTGCCACCGTTTGCCAGATGTCCGCATCAGTGTCACTTCTCTGCAGGGACACTTTGAACGCGTCTTTGAAGTCGCACAGAATAGATTTCCTCGAAATGGCAAGCATGTTTCATTTGTGCCGTTCTAAGCAGGAAGTAGGCGCTCATCAAACACGTCGAGAGAGAGAGAAGCCACAGAGGGTCACTGACAAAACAAACGCCCTTCTCTATCGTGTGACACACCACTGTCTCGCCAGCACGGCAACATTCTCTTCCCCTTGATATAACTGTTTGCGACAGTACTGCCCTGTACTGTTGTCGGGTGACAGTCATTAAACATCGCCCTCCTCCTGCAGAACAACAGTATTGAAAAGTAGAAGTTTCATTCCTTTGCAAGCCCTGAAGGCATATGAGGCTGGTGTTTGTAATAGCCCAGTTTTTCTTCAGCGCAAAGCGGACACGTGACAAACGTGTCACCCGGGACAGAGCGGTAGTCTTTCGCTTTTGCACTTAGAACTGTACGCGTTTAAACACCTGGGTGGACTGCGGAAACGGCAGTAAATGCAAAGTTGACTGCACGACATTCAACTGTTTTTTTCTTTTAATTGTAATTTGATTTGCTCGTTTTTCAGTGCATATAGTTTTCTCGATAAACCCGAATACAATTTTTACCCTGTCCCAGGTGGGAATAAAGCCACTCACATCTTCCTAAGGTTGGAGCTGCCAGTTTTTTTTTTTAATTCCTTTAGGCGTTGGAAACATGGAAGTTTTAACACGCGCGTGAAATGTGTGTTAGGGTCGGGCTTTGTCATCAGTATGGACCCAGAGCTAGCTGACTGACCAGATAGTACACGACACCTGTGTATTCCAAACGTTTCTGTATGGTCCTCTTCTGACGATTTTATCCGTACGTGGCTGTCCCAAGACCAAGAAGAATCAAGGGAAAGTAATGCCAAATCCCACGACTGACCCCGTAACCACCACCCCCTCCTTCCCTCGCAACTCCCACTCTGCCCCCCGCCCCACGTCGATTTCTTTTGATATGGTCGTTTCTTAGGATATTTGCCGCAGCCAGTAGGTTATTTGTCCGGTCATGTCTAAGCCACCCCGTACCTAGTCCTTACTCCTCCTCTCTCTCTCTCTCTCTCTCTCTCTCTCTCTCTCTCTCTCTCTCTCTCTCTCTCTGTATATATATTCAATTATAAAACAAAACTTGCTCTTATGTCTTAGAGTGAAGTGCTTGGTTACTTATCCTTGGAATTTATTAGTCAATATTATATATATACATACTTTTGCGCGTGACGTTTTCCATCCCGGGTCGCAAACGAGACTGGGTACAGGGGTTAGGTGTGAGCGCATCCCTCCTGGAATCTCCGATCGCTGGCAACGGTGCCTGTTGGGGTTAGAACTCTGAGACAACAGAGGGGCGGGCGGCGTTGTGTTTAGCCCCGCGCCCGTCGCCCTGGTCTTTGGTGTCTGGGGAGGAAACAGTCTTCCTCTAAACAGTGAGCAGAGCTCGGCCTTTGTGCCTTTGTTGCCACAGAAAGGAAACGTAAACTGTTTGGGACTGGCGTTTTTTTTGTGGGGGTGGAGGTTGGAGGTGCTTGTGTGGTGGTTTTCGTTGGTCGACTCACCGCCAGTGCTGTGACTGTAATAGTCTCTCTCTCTCTCTCTCTCTCTCTCTCTCTCTCTCTCTCTCTCTCTAATTAGTTTGTATCTGTCTCATTTCCCCTCACCCCAGCCCTCTCCTGTCCGTGACTAAGTCTCTCTCTCTCTCTCTCTCTCTCTCTCTCTCTCTCGTCTCGTCAATAAATGCCAACAAAGGGGAGGCAAGCCATGGACCAGAAAAAGTACTTTTTCTGCATGGACCTAAAGCAGCACCATGGTTCACTGCGGTTGATAAACGCCAACAAAGTAAAGCATAGTCATCGGCCCAAAGGAGCTTCATGGCTGACAGTGGGTAATAAAATGTCATCCAGGTGAACAGAAGCCACTGGTCGAAGCAGTATCATGATTCGCTGGGTTGATAAAACGCCAAAACCGCGGAGAAAAGTCAGCGACTTGATTAAGGAATTTCAGGATTCTCGGGGGGGGGGGGGGGGGGGGGGGGGGGTTGATAAATGCCAACAGGATGGAAGAAATCATTAGCTGAAGAAGCATCATAGTCACAGCGGTTGTTGGAAAGAAGCGTCATGACCGGCAGGAGTTGATGAACGTCAACAAGCTGGAAAGAATGCTGCTTCGGCCAAAATGGCAGGATTCCAAAGGCACTTGCTAAATGCCAACAAAGCAGAGAGAAGCCGCTGGTCTGCCCAAAGATGTTCGAAGGAGAGGATAAGTATCTGGCCTTTCTTTGCAACTGCTCACCTTGGTTGGAATCCCGTCGGCTCGCGGTGTGTGTTCAATCGACAGGTCTACCTTCTCGGGTAACAGTGTGTGCCAGCTTCTTCTTCTTGTCCGATGTTCACCAAGGGCCGCCTATTGTCTGAACGCAGCCTTTTGTCCGTTAGCTAACCACTGTGTGTGTGTGCTTCAAAGTGGACAGTTAGCAGCGAAGCGCGGCAGACAGCCAGCCAACCAAACCCGTGAAGAGGAGGCAGACTGAGAGCCAATCATTTGATATATGCGCAGTCAGCGAAAGGTGTGTGTGTGTGTGTGTGTGGGGGGGGGGGGGGGGGGGGGGGGGTAGGCGTTCGGTCATCCGGCCGGCATGGATGAGAAGGTCATGCAGTCTACAGGCATATTTCAAGTCTTGTCTGGCAAAAAAAACGAGTTTGTCCGCCACATAGCTTATCCCAACGCACGTAAACTCTGCGTCATATTAATCACCCCCCCACCCCCACCACAATGTGTATTGTTTTACTTTTATGACATTCCCCGTTGACCAGAGGGATGCACAGTGATTAATACGCTAGCGGCACAAAATGAAGAACGACGCTGAGGCGACTTGCAAAACACACACGACCCAATGATAAGTCTTGAATCAGGTATATCTGACATGATGAATAAAGACTTCAATATAGCACCTTTTGACCGGTGGCTCGCTGTGTGTGTGTGTGTGTGTGTGTGTGTGTGTGTGTGTGTCTGTGTCTCTCTCTCTCTCTCTCTCACACACACACACACACACACACACACACACACACACACACACACACACCGCCGCAAAAATATCAGCCTCCTACGTATTTTTAGAGAATCAGAGAGAGAGAGAGAGATGTTGGCAGAATTGGTTGGGCGGGGAGTGGGGGGGGGGTTGGAGATGGGAGGGAAACTGAAAGCGGCACCCCCCAATCTAAACAGAGAGGAACAGAGCGACTTTAATGGAGAGGTTGAAGAAAAGCAAAAGCCCCAAAGAACGAAGTTGATGCCGGCTTAATTGTATCATCCTGTCCGCCTTCAGCTGATAAGGGGAGCTTGACCCACATAGCCCCCCCCCCCCCCCCCCCCCCCCAGCCCCAGAAGCGTATTTTTAGTTTAATGGACAGAATGAGGGGAGGGGATGGGAGCAGTGAGAGAGAGAGGGCGCGGGCGGGGGAGAGGGACAGATAGACCTAGAGGTTATGACCCAGACTCTCAAATTATTGTGAAAACCCAAAAGGGGCTATAGACACAACATGGTAATTGCGCGCCCGTGTGTATTTACGATACTTTACATATTTGCTCTTTGAAATTTGGAGGGGGGGGGGGGGGGGGGGGGGGGGGGGCTGGCTGGCTTTTTTTTTTATTTTCTTGGCAAACACGCACACATACACGCTTCTTTCATTCATGCGTTAGACATGGGACCATACTTTCCCTCAGTCATCCTGTTCATTCATTTTCTCTCTTCCCTGTGTTCCAGTGAGCTTGGGTCAGAGCGGCGCCCCCTCCATCTCCCCCAAGTACGCCTCCAGCCCGTCACCTCCCCCGCTTCCACCCCCGCCCTCCTCGCGGACTTTGCCCCCCCCTCGCCCCGACCCCCCACCTCGGGGTCCCACCCCCACTCCCCCACCCCCACCACGCCTTGGAGACCCCTAAACTGTCCCCCAACGCTCACCACATGCCGGCAGGGGCCTCGCCCTCCTCCTCCTACTTTGCCACCCACCACCTCTCCCCGCCACCGTCGTGCGTCAGCCCAGCCCCCTGCTGTCGGGGTCCCCGTGGTCGGCCGGCGCCTCCCGGGGGCTCTTCCCCGGGCCGGTGGCACCCCCACTGCCCCCTCCCTCCGCCCTCGGCGTCCCCAGCGGGGGCGAGACCAACGACGCGCCCCTGAACCTGGTGTGCCGTCCCAAGAAGGAGAGCAAGGCGGAGCGCCTGGGCCTCGACGACTTCCACTACGTGGGCGGCGCCGAGCCCTCGGGCAAGGTCAAGTCGGAGGCCTTTGACCGTGACCCCGCCCCCGGCCCACAACCACAGCCGGCGACCCCCACCGGCGGCCCACCACCACCGCCGCCACGACCTCGGCTCCCCAGCAGCTGCCCGTGTCGGTGGCGGTGGCGGCGGCGGCGGCAGCGGCCGCGGCGGCGACCCAGCCGTGCCGGCGGTACCGGAAGTGTCGCAGTACCTGAGCGCCATCCGACCGTTCCCGGCGTACATGACCAGCAGCCCGTACCTGGGGCTGCCGTCCCACCTGGGGCTGCCTGCCTTCCCCGGCATTCCCCCCGACACACCCCACCGTGGGTCCCCTCAACGGCAAGCTGAGTCCCTCAGAGCATGAGAAGGTTAGTGGTCCAGTCTCTCTCTCTCTCTCTCTCTCATAATGAACTTTAATATCATATTTCATGTTAATTTCATTCGATTATTTCTTTTACCTCCCCTTTCCCGTATCCCCCCCCCCTCCCCCCAATTATGAATGGGGCTCTCTCTCTCTCTCTCTCTCTCTCTCTCTCTCCAATCGGCAATCGGCCAATCGGTTATGGGTTCAAATCTCATCATAGCAATTCATTTGTGCGAATTTTCAGACCCGTTCAGCTTTTACTAACCGAGTAATATGTGGAGCTTAACAGGGAAGACTGGAACCGCAGTTCAAATATCAGGACCGATTCTACAGGCGTCTGTATTCTTGCAGCCTGGTTATCGCCGTGATATATAATTCTTTTTTACATTGAAAGGAAATGGTGAAACAGCCCTGTCGTCACAGACCAGAATGAAGTTCCACTGCATCATCATCTTCATTCTGGATGATCGCCATGAAAAATGACTGCGTGGTCCATAATGTCCTGTTCTAGTGATGACCTAAGTTGCACTTTCCCCCCCCTCAATGTTATCGATGATATAAGCACAAAAAAGCATCATGGATATGCTCTTCAATCCAAAACCGGTTCAGAGAACCGCACAAAAATGGAACAGGTTTATTCTTAGCCCATATTCTGTATTTCCATCATACTTGGTCAAGATCTTTTTTTTTTTGTTGTTGTTTTTCCGTAACCGTATTTGTGCAAATCTGATCAGCAGCCACGGCGTAGTAGTTGGCATCGGAAATTCCCGGCTGAGAGATACTGGGTTCCACTACCATCAAGAGTTTTTCACTTGCGCGGTTTTGTTTTTGTTTTTTAATGTCCCGACCGGCCCTTCCCCATAGTTTGCAAATGGTTCTATCTGGAAGACTGGAAGTACGCAGTCGAGTTTCATTCACTCAACGTTTGCATCTCTGAAAGAGTTGTTTGCATCTCCTGACCACCACTGCAGGTGGTTGTATCTCTCTGGCCTGGTTAACTCTGCGAAATGTTATGAAAGTAAGCGTGGAGTACAGTCCTGTCATGCAGTCTCAGACCGGAATGGATCGCCATAACAATCTTAATCATCTTCCTTGATCACCGCACGCGCACGCGCACGCGCACGCGCACACACACACACTCACATTCACACTCACTGCAATAATCTCTCTGAACGATCCTGACTGCCGTTGATCCGCACCAGTGGGTTCGTCTTTTGGCCACATTCCATCTTTTGACACTGTTTGGATTCCATAACATCAGGTTTTGTTATCTTCCTTCTGACAGACGAACAATAAACAGATAGACGAGGAAGAAAAGATGACATCCTTTGTGAAGGTACTGCCCATGGTGTTCATTGTGCCATGCCTCTTTTTCTTGTCAGGAATCGTTGTTGTTGGCGCGTCAGATGGCGGCCTCTGTCAACAGTGCCGTCTTTCCTGGGCTTCCCCACCACCTCCCCCTCTATGCCAGCACCCCCCACCCCCTCCCTGCCCGCCCTCAAACCCCCTCCCTGCGTCCAAGGACTCTTCGGCGCTCCCCGGGAGCTCTGAGGACAACGGCAGCACGTATGTGCAGCACTTGCAAAGTGAGTACGGTAAGTGTCCCGACGCACCTTACACTGCTTCGCTTCTGTCTATCCGTCTACACGTGTGTGTGTGTGTGTGTGTGTGTGTGTGTGTGTGTGTGTGTGGTGAGAGAGAGAAGGGAGGGAGGAAACGATTTAAATACTTCAGTTCTCTGAAATCCCCTTTCTTCTTGTGTTTTTTCTTCTTTTTTCTTGTTCTCTCCTCGTATGTTTTGTTCTACTCTTCGCCTCCCCTCTTGTACTTCTTTCCCTCTTCATCCTTTTGTCTTTTTGTATTCTGCTGTTTCCTTTTTCTGTCCTGTGTGTCTTCTCCTTTTTCTTCTATTTTTAGGTGGTAGTTCTTTCCCTTTTCTTCTTTCTGATTTTCATCTTCTATATCATCTTCTCTTGATCATCCTTTTTCTCCACTTCCTTCGTGTACTTATTTTTTTTTTACTACTTTTTTTTCCCTCCCCCCCCCCCCCCCCCCCCCCCCCCCCCCCCCCCCCCCCCATTCTGGTTTGTTTTTCCTCTTCTGCTCCCATTTTTCCTTCTATGCTTTGTCGTTTATCTCCCATTTCTTCAGCCTCCGTCCCTTGTTCATCACGTTCCTCTTCTCCCCACTTAAACTACTACTTCATCCTCTTTTAATTCCCATTTCCCTATTTATCGTTGTTTTTCCCGTGTGCGTGTAAGTGAATGCAAAAATGTCATCAGATTAGGGCAAGGCCACCAAACGGAAGGGATACATACTCGGAAAACATTCACAATACGTAATGCAGATAACACCACAATAATCTTCACAATAATTAAACGATTACCATGCAAGAAACAACTGACACAGTGATATATACATTAGACAGACATAAGATGTCTAGAATTTTCTGCGCCTTATAAACACACAGTGCAAGACTGGAAGTAGTATTTCAATTTATTGGTGACAAAAGCAAAGTCCATTTAAAAATTAATGAGTCATTGTAATACATGGCGTGATGAGGGTGTGTGCGCACGCATGCGCGCGTCCTTACTTCTATACATCATCTTGACTTGTCTTCCTCCTTCACGTTCGTCTACTTCTGAGTCTGGCATTTACCACTTTAATTTTTGCCCCAAGTTATGTTTTATGTATCAGTACTACTTATTCGCTTGTTGTTGTTCTACTGCCTCGAACATGATTCTGGTCCTTATTGTCACTTCTTTGCTAAGTGGCGTGATACATCACTTTTGACAGGTTTGTCAAAAATTTTAGCTTCATTGTTCTGGCCGCGTGAGGAGAGCGTAAGGTGTTAGAGAACTAACAGCGGAAGGTGTTAGAAGTAACGGCGGAAGCGGAAGGTGTGTGAACTAACAGACGACTCGGAACAGCTGTGTTTCCGGTCTGGTTGCAGGCAAAATGTTCGGAGCCAAGATCATCAGGGCACAGCGCGAGAAGTCGGACCCCAACAAGCCGCACATCAAACGTCCCATGAACGCCTTCATGGTCTGGGCCCGGGAGGAGCGCCGCAAGATTCTCAAGGCCTGCCCGGACATGCACAACTCCAACATCAGCAAAATCCTAGGTCAGTCTCTTCTTCCAACAGATCTTTTAAGGACGGGTCTGGTTAAGGGCAGGTTTTGTTAAACAGGTCTTGTAACCGACCTTTTTTTTACAGAACGGGGAGAGATGGAGGGACCATTGTATGTATGATCTGGTGTAGATTACTTGCACTGAATCTTTATACGCCCACATTATTGATTGAAACGGTTTATCATTCTGTTCAACGTCTCATAATTTGTTTAGCTATTGTCATATGGTTTGACATGGGGAAGGATGGGGGTCCTGTGCTCTTGTTGGACTCTTCAAATTAACGTTAATTTTCCCCAAAATATTTAGCCTTTACATGTCTTCCTTAAGAACATATCAGCGAGCGCATCTCGATGACTGAGCGGATTGAAAGTTTAACCGTTTTGTTAGTTGGCATTACGAAGGCAGTTAGTGTTTAGAAAAAAAAAAAGGTACAACAGCACCCACCCTCCCCTTCATACACTTTTTTTTTTTAATGAATTATTGAGTGTTGCACCCTTCTTTTCCTCCAATGCCCAAGTTCCAACGATTTGTATGAAGGTTTTCATAAAGTTGGCGCCATGGTTTTGCTTTGTCAGGGGCACGATGGAAGGCCATGTCTAACGCGGAGAAACAACCCTACTATGAGGAGCAGTCCAGACTGAGCAAGCAGCACATGGAGAAGCACCCCGACTACCGCTATCGGTAGGTCCTCGCTTTCCCACTCTTCGCTCGTCTCCTTTTTTGCCCTTACCAGGCCTGCTAAAGTGTCGTACTCATGTTCTGTCACTATCAGCGGTTAGTGTGTGTGTGGGGGGGGGGGGCGAGAGAGAGAGAGAGAGAGAGTCCTGTTTCAGTGGGTGCAGATTTTTTTGGTCAGGCTTGGCCTGGAAGGGGAGAGAGTATGGTGGATGCAGGAGTGGGTGGGGGGGGGGGGGTGTTATTTTGGTCAAAATCAGTTTTACTTACAAACATTGCTTTTTTTATCTGCTGCAGTGATTAAATCATTGTTGTTTAAGTTACCATCGTATTCCTCCGTGATAGATGTATAACAGTCATGTTAACTACTTTGGCTTTGTAGATTCAGAGTTCTTCAGTCTATGCTGATTTTTTTTTCAATTGGGCATTGAAAGTTTATATATATAGATAGATAGATCTATAGTGCTTCACAAACTCTGTGCGTGGCATCGCAGTGCAGTCTAACGTAGAGTGCTTCCCCTTGAATAGGTCAGGATCAGTACTCGGCTTTGCATTGCATAGGTATTGTGTAATCTGCTTGTTTGTGCCTTGTGGATATTGCCCATGTGATCAGGTTGAGCAGCAGTTGTGTCCCTTTCTGTTGCACTGAACGTCTGTGAATGTGATGGACGCATTTCACGCACATTCTGTGTGTGTGTGTGTGTGTGTGTGTGTGTGTGTGTGTGTGTGTGTGTGTGCGTGCGTGCGTGCGTGTGTGTGTGTGTTGTTGTTGTTGTTGCTGTTGCTTCTGTACTGAGGGGAAAGGGGGGGGCGTTGCGAAGGATCTCTCTGTCACACACACACACACACACACACACACACACACACACACACCAGTATCCTCCGTTCAACACGCACGAAAATTTGAAATCCCAGTCAAATCTTTTTAAAATGAAATATCAGATAGGGTTTCTTTCTTTTCTTTTCTTTTCCTATAATCCTCCTGCTTTGCTCATAGAGCTGTTATTTATGATCATGTTGTTTGACATGCCTTGTTTTCTTTTAAATATTTTTTTTTTATTTTGGAGCAATAAATTTAGAAGGAAAAAGTTATACACAGGCACTAGACACGGATTCTATTTCTAATTACATGCGAATTCTGTAAGTTTCTCTCATTCTGTATCACCCAATTTCTTGTAGTACAATTTGGTCTTTATTCACAAGGTATTTCACTCCAAAAAAAAGTCCGTTGTATGCATGCAAAGTAGGGACACCACTGAGGAACTTCTGTTCGAGTTAACGACAGTTGAACTATCCATATATGTAGTTAAGTGGTATGTGTAATGATTTAGGCGGCTCATGAAGAAGACATTCTAGCTTAAGCTGTGGATTTCAGTACTTGAATTCTTTTATGGTCCACAATGGAAGCATTTGTTATGTTAACTGATGGCAACGAACAGAAATTAAGTCCATCATCGTGCCCATTTGCTCTTGTTTGAGCTGGACATGTAGTTTGTGTGGGATACTGACAGTTTGCAGAGAATGGTGACAGTTTGCAGAAGACAGCGACAGTTTACATAGGACAGTGACAGTTTGCAGAGAACAGTGACAGTTTGCAGAGAACAGTGACAGTTTGCAATAGACGGATTGGCGAGATTAAAAAAAAGTTTCCACTTATTATCACTGGTGTAGGGATGGGAGTGAGATACCTTGCAGTTTATTGTCTAATAAAGCAACAGCAGCAAATCAAAAAGACACTTAAAAAAGCATTGGCCAGCATGTAAGAGAATCAACTTCGTCACCCGTACCCAGTTTGCTACCTACACACCTGTCATTGTGCTTGGTTTCCATCCAGGCCCAGACCTAGAAAAGTGAAAACACAGCAGCAGAACAAGGCGAGACCTTCCGTGGTCCACGATTTTCTGCCCGCCCCTATGGGCATCCCGGCCCACGGGAGGGAACTCCTCCCACCTTTGCCGCAGTTCGCGGGCGGGCTCTACCCGAGTTATGGGCCCTTAATGCATCCTCCGAGAGAGGAGAGGTATGATGGTTATCCCTACTAGGGCGCGAGAGCTGTTTGTTGCACGCGCCTGCTTAACTTCCTCACTCTCTGTGTAAATTTGTTTTTTTTTGTGTGTGTGTCTAGACCTGGGAAAAATGGACAGATCTGTGACAGTTTTAAGGGTAGAAAAATGGAAGTAAATCTGCATGCTCAAATGTCAAAGAAATACACTAATTGAAAAAGAAAGGAAAAAAAGAAAAGTACTCAAGGTTGTTTTTTTCTTACTCGTACATCAGTGAAACAGACTGGAAAGAAATCAAAGCCTTTAGAAGGTCTCATCTTGCTTCTGTTTGTTTTTTATGAATTTTTCTGTCAGTGTTTATTCGTCAAGGCTTTCTTTAAGTGCGATGATTTCTCCCCTCCCCACCCCCCTCATGTCTTCCATACCAGCTCTCTCTCTCTCTCCTTCACATTCATTTAACATTTTCTTCCACTTTCCCACATACAATTTTGTCAGGCTAGGGTTTTAAGCCGTACAAGAGAGTGACAATTGGAATAAGCCAGCAACGTAAGTGTATCCATATCGAAAGGCATGGTGAAAAAGGAGAAAGAATCATGTGTCCAGTGCCTGTGGGTTTTCTTTAAATGTTATCTTTCGAATTCAACTCCTTGACGTTGTGTATAGAAATAGCATAGCTCAGCTTCTTCTGGCCCATCTTGGAGAAGAGCTCGCCCTGTACATCTGCTACTAGACTTCTATGGCTTACAGTCTACCATCTTGTATTTCTCGCTTCTAACTGCGCTGCATTTAGTATTTCAACATTGTTTTTGAACTTGCTGCGAACTCAGGAGCTGTGGATATTTCATCAATGTTTTTGGAGATTTTTAAAGGCTTTTTGTTTTTAATTCCCCATTTTAAAGCCAAAAATACGAAAGAAAAAAAAAACTGTGACATTGATATGAAAAAAATCATCACACACACACACACACACACACACACACACACACCAGTGTAAAAGGTTCAATCTAAGGAATGGAAGGAAACAAAGCAATTTGGGAAAAAATCAGAACTGATTGTCGTGTGTTTGTAATTAGCAGTTTTACACAGCATGTCCTTTCCTCTAAACTCGTCCGTTCTCCACAATACCCTGGCATAGTATTATGCTAGTTTATATCTTTTAGGAAAGATCTCTCTCGAAGGCTGGCAAGGTAGGTATGGATTTTTCAGATTTACATTTGTCAACATGCATACATTGTTACGTAGGGGTACAAAAAAAATAAAAAAACAAAATCGAACGTATAGTTAGGAAGCACATTATTTTCAATGCCATATGTTACAGTAGTTTAATATTTCTGCATGTCGTACTTTTTTGCTTTTTTATATAGATTGATTTTTTTCTTTACGTTTTTTTTCTTCTTCCAGAAAAACGATTTGAGTTGCTTCATGTCCAGACAACATGTTATTTTACTTTTGGGGTTTCCTTAGAAAAGCCAGCCACACGCTGCAATCTATCTATCTACACATTTTTTTAAAACAACATTCGTCCAGGGAATTGTATGCAGAATGCGCTGCAATAGCCATTGTAGTTTGGCTTTTTGTATTTTTATTCATTTTACTGAATACGTTTTGCTGCGGAATCTGTCTCCGCGGTTTGTGAAACCCACGTATGGCCAAGAACTTGTGAGGCTTGGTGTCATAGTTCCAGCTTAGTACTTTTCAATATGATATATACATTATTTTCAATGCCCCAGAAGTAATGTAAGTGCAGTTAATTGGTTCATTCACCTCCGTTCGCTGTATGCGTTTCTATAGGGAGATGTTACAAGGTTTTGAAGAACTAAATGTGTGTTCATTCCATATTTTTCTGTTAACTTCATCATGTGTTTACGAAAATACCCTTTTTCCGTCAAGAAAACATGCTATACAACAAACTTCCATTTGGGTTCAGTTTCTTTGACACTTGTTCTGAAAGCAGCTCTTGGTTTTTCAGTTTTTTTTTTTTTCCTTGTTAAAAAAATGACTTCTGGCGTAGCTAGGGTCATCTTTTCTCAGGAAAAAAACGGATGTTATTTTAATTCATTTAGGCTTAAAAAAAAAAAAAAAAAAAAAAAAACACAAAAAAACCACGTGAGCTTTTGTGCAAAAATGTGTTTTTTCTATTCATCCATGCCCCTATTTTTTGCCCTTTGGTCGCTGTCAGCTAATTACATGTTAAGTAAAATGAGAGTACTTTCTTTGAAATTGTTCACACAATCATCTGTACTATTTAGAAGCATGATCCAAAGATTATTAGTTTTGACAGAATTCGGATTCTTAATAATGCAGCACTTCGAAGAGGAGTCGTTTTGAAAATCCGAATACATAAGAGCTTTAAGTTTTTCCCCGTGACATATTCAACCCTGCCATATATTGTCATTCTACGTTTTTTAGTTGCATTTTTTTTCTTTACTTCCCAACGAATTTATAGACTCCAGATTCCAAATGTTAAAATACATATGTTGAAGGATATGTTATTAGCTAACTGTGCATCGCAAGCGAATTGAGATTATGTTTTGGCAATCAATGTCGATACCTTTCGTGTCGATCTTTTATCTTCTCTCATGTTAGTTGCTGTGATCTCTACACACAATGTAAATGCACTTGGAGAAGTGGGTCTCTTTCCCTACAACCCGTTTCTACCAGAAACTGCCGATGTGAATTTGTGCAAAATGTTCCTTTTTCATATACTTTCTCCAAATCCACACATGAATCCCAGAACTTAAAAACAAACAAACAAAGGCCTACGATGTCAAAATGTCCAGACTATGGCTTGTGTCTGGGTGTCTCGTTATCACTCGGTCTCCAAGATGTCGGTCGGCTGCAACCCTCATTAATTAATTTTGGAGAATGTTTAATCGTATTTGCTCCAATCATACATAAAACTTCCTGACATGTCATCTCGAACCGTCAGAATGGTCTCCTTCGCTATTGTAACCGAAGACGACCTCCTCCATATCTGAACTCCATCCTGATAAAGACTTTTTTTTATTGCGGATTTCGGGCGTTTTTATGATTGTAGTTGCTACTACTTGGTAGCTGATGGACGCTTTGCACTATGCTTTCTTTTAACAATGGGACTAGTCTGTCGCCACTGTCAAGGTATCGGTCACGTGGGTCAAGTCAGTCCATCTTTCCAGGCGTAGACTTCTTTTCTCCTGACTTGCCTTTGTTCCGCTTGCTTTGTGTTTCATTGTCCTGGTTGAGGAAGAGAGCCGTGTAAGATGTGTACGTCAAGAAAAGTTAGAGATGAACATTTAACAACATTGTGTTGCTTTTGATGAGACGAGGGCAAATTACTGTAATAAGTTTTTCATCAAGACACTTTGTCTTCATGGCACATTTCTCCAGTAACTCAAAGCTTGCTTTTTAAGTAAATTTATCTGATTCATGTTTGGGCCTAATAGTTCCACAGAGAGAGAGAGAGTGCATGTAATAAGTTAGTTATTTTTTTTTTTCAGCGAGTACTGTGATGGATGTTCGTTTATTTGAATAAAAAAAGAATAGAAATAGCATTCGCTTTTTTATGAAAACATTTGTCACTTCTTATACTGACTCAGCAAACAAAATCTCTCTCTCTCTCTCTCTCTCTCTCTCTCTCTCTCTCTCTCTCTCTCGCAACATACCGATTTTTGTTTCATAATATTAATCAGTTCTGCTATCGTAGTTTGGAAAGAATTCTGTGCTATGAATTGGCAAAATTTGCTTCTTTAATTACAGATCCGCTGTTCGATTAACAATTACTAACCGACCATGACCTGGCCCCCTTCCCCCCTCCCGCCCAACCCCATCCTCGCCCTCTGCAAACCTTCCTCACGCAAGCACTGCTGCATACCTCAGCACTCCCCACCATCCCCACCACCCTTCCTCCCTCTGTCTTTGAGGCTACGTATCGTATATTTTTCATCAATTTGTGTACTGTTCATTTCCATCCTTTTTCTAAACACACCCCCCCCCCCTCCCCCCCTGTGTGTGTGTGTGTGTGTGTTTTACATGCACAGATTAAAAAAAATAAATTTCTGTACTTTTTCATTTTCACTCTATTCTAGAACTCTCTCTCTCTCTCTCTCTCTCTCTCTCTCTCTCTCTCTCTCTCTCTCTGGTTTATGTTTATCCTGTATTTTCATATGTCCATGTACCATTTCATTTTCTTTTTGACTGTTTATGAGAACTCACTTCCACGCTCACGCTGTCTCTCCATTAATTTGTGTACTATTTCATATTTTTCTGTGTTATTTGGCATGGCAAGGATAGATTGGAAGACTGACTTAAGAAAAGATTGTTAATTTAAGCCGTTATCCTTGAAAAGACTTTTTTTCACGTTATGCGTTCTCTCTTGGTCCTTCTCTTCGATTTGATTCGAATACAAAGATTTTTCTTCTTCTTTTATATGAAAAAAGCGGAAAACTTGTTCATTGAGCCTTTTCATTCTGTTTTCTTTTTAACTGGTTTTTCTTTTCCTGTTGATCTACATTTGTCCGGTTTCCTTCTTTTTTATCCTGTTCTTACATAAAACGCAAACCTTTGGAGTCCTCCTCACGTAAAAGCAAATCTGTGGTGTCGTCTTCTAACATGAAAGCCGATTTCGCTGGCGTGTTCTGGTTTTACCTGAAAGCCAAGTCTCGTATTGTATTCTTCCGTTCTGAAATAAAAAGCCAAAATTCTGGTGTCGTGTTCGTCTGTTCTTACGTCAAGGCCAAATGTCTGCTGACGAGTTTATTCTGATCTTGAGTAAAAGCCAAATCTCTGATGTAACATTCTTCTGCTCTTACATCAAAACTAACTTCGTGGAATCGAGTTTCTGTATTCTTGCATTTAAGCCCAAATCTTTGGACTCTCTCTCTCTCTCTCTCTCTCTCTCTCTCTCTCTCTCCTCTCGGCATCTCTCTCTCTCTCTCTCTCTCTCTCTCTCTCTGTGTGTGTGTGTGTGTGTGTGCGTGTGTGTGTGTGTGTGTTGTTGTTGTTGTTGTTTATCCTTTCCTTTTTTTTGTCATTGATTTATCCTTATAACTCTGGACGCACACAGATCAGTTTAAAATTAAAACGGCAAGGAAAAAATGAAATTCCACTAAAGGCGATTTTCAACCATTTTTGTATACCATTTGACATTTACTTCGCACTCGACTCCACGCTTGACAGGTAGTCATCTTCTGAAAGTGCTGTGTAGTATAAAATGAGAAGTAATGTTGAAAGCTAGTTAATTCGTCAAGGAGGTACATTTTGACCCGCGTCTCTTCATTTGCATCTATATCAGCTACATTACCAAAATGAGACACAAATTAAGAAAAATACTTACAAAAAGGCAACCATCAAAAAAAAAAAAAAAAAAGCAGCAAAAAATGTTAGTACTAATTCCAACGAATTTCGGCAGAAAGATGGAATGGTGCGCAAAGACGAACCCACAAAATTTGGATACTCCTCCACATCAAAGGGCGGATCCCCACCCCTTCCCTTCCCTTCTCCTCTCCGCGCCCCCCCCCCCCCCCCCCCCCCCCCCCCCCCCAATCCAACCCCGACTTCTGACTTTCCAGTCGAGCTAACACACTGTCGGATCCCCCCCACCTCCACCCAGTGGTGGTAGTAACCTCTCTCGGTGTGTGACGTGTGCAGTCCCCGACCCAAACGCACGTGCATCGTGGACGGCAAGAAGCTGCGGATTTCGGAGTACAAGGCGCTGATGAGGTCCCGCCGGCAGGACGTGCAAAGGGCCTGGTACGGCGACAACTCCGCCACCTTCTCCGACGGTCAGTGCGGACCACTGCAGTGCTCTGCCCCCCCCCCCCCCTCTCTCTCTCTCTCTCTCTCTCTCTCTCTCTCTCTCCATGTCGCCTTCCCTCCTTCCCCCACTCTCTCCCCCTCTCTCTCTGAACTGCATTTCATTTGTGCTGTTTAGTATACACCAAGTACACTTGAAAAAATGTTATTCCAGCCAAATGTTTTCGAGAGCCATGCGTGGTTAAACCGTGTTTACTGATGTCATTTGTTAAACATGTATGGACTTTGTCAGTGTGGTGTGCTAGGCGCTGAGGTTCAGAGAAATTGCAGCCTCTTGTAGTGCATATAGGTCTTCTTTCAGTCAGGTTTGGCGTTTCCCACTGTGTTAATTCTAGATTGTTTAGCTTGTTCTTGTACACACTGTATGAGGGGCCATGGCATATTAAAGAATTAAATGTTCATTCGGTCTCGCGGTTAATCTATGTGACCAGTGGAGATCTCTTTAAGGTAATTTTAAAAGTGCACCGTTTCATTAATTGTGCCCCCTCCTTTCCTCACACCACCCTCTGCGTTTGTGCATATGAACATTTGTGTGTGTGTGTGTGTGTGTGTGTGCGCGCGCGCGCGCTCGCTCCGACACAGCCTTGCCGCCCCCCCCCCCCCCCCCCCCCCCCCCCCCCCCCCCCCCCCCCCCCCAGCCAAGCAATGAGATGACGCCCCCCAATCTCCTGTCGTTTTCAGAACCAGAGAGCGGCAGCTCCGGACAGAACTTCGACCCCTCCCAGTTCCTGCCTCCCACGTCTGGAGCCGCCTCCCCCCCCTCTCCGGGGCGGGCAGCGGAAGTGGCGGGCCTGGTCCTGGCGGTCTGCCCTCGGCTAGCAGCGACCTCACCGACAGCACCTCCCCTCTCCTCCCCCCTCCCAATGGCAGCGGGGAGCTGGAGGAGGACTCTCAGGACCTGGAGTTCGGGAGCAATGACGACGAGTCGTTCGCCGACACCATGGAGGACGATGACCTACCCCAGTCCGCCGCCCTCAAGATGGAAGACGCCGCTGCAGCGCCCTCTGTATAGCTTTGAACGAGCCAGGGGCGGGGAACTCTTGAACGGCGGTGGTCGGTGGAAGGGAAGGGACACCCGACCTTAGATACACTGGTGGGGAGTGAACGCTGACTCCAACAAGCGGGATCTGAGAAAGACGTGTCTCGACAGGGGGAGCTTGATCCGAGAGGACCGCTGATAGCAGGGAGAAGACGCGGAGGACCTTGGCTCGGTCCTTGAACTGAACGAGCAGTGGGCGGTTATCCTTCTTTGCTGGGCGGGCCTGTGGCGGTGTGAAGAGGGTTTTAACAGTTGACGAGTGACTCGAGGGCTTTCGGGGCCTGTCCTGCAGGCCGCCGGCCTTCAGGCTCGCTGGGCGGGTCCTCCCGGCGCCCTAAAGCCTGACGTGAACATTCAGGGTAGGAATGGACGACACGTCAGCGTTCAGCGTCGAACGGGTTTCAGGTCGCACGAATATCGATAGATTTTGGTTTGGGGTCGTTTTGAGGTACATTATCAGTGCATTGACAATGTGCATAGAATGCTTCCTTACTTGTTATCATTGGGTTGCAGGCAGACGGGGGGGAAAAAAAAGGAAAAGAAAAGAACCCCCCGACGGCTCTGTGAGTGTTGTAACTATCAGGACGGTTTTGTCTTGTGGGACTTTGGGTTCGGTTCACGCACAACAGTGACGAGAGTGCAGCGCGGTTCAGATTTTCAACGTTTGACTCCTGTCCTGTGGAGTGTGGACGGAGAGCTGCTCGTTTATCCAGCTGATTGTGAAGGGAGCGCGTACGGGGGTGGGGGGTGGGGGGGGGGGGGGGGGGGGGGGGGGGGGGGGTCCTGGACACACTTGTGGCGTGAGGAGTGGACAGTATGAAAGTTAGCCACACTGTGACAGATCTGAAGAGAAAGCAGAGCCAAAGGGGTCTACACCTGGCAGACCAAAACGTCATTGCTGATGGTGACGTTGCCGCGGTACGCACACCGACCACAGTGTCTGGCAGTGTGTGACGTGGACAGCGGTAAAGGCCTGGGAAGATTCAGTCGGGGCCCGTTCTACTCACAGCACTTGAAACGGCGATGGGAGTTAGGGAGATCACCCTCCCCTCCCCTCCTACTGCCTCACCCATCCGCCGCGCTTTCATTTTGATGACTGTTGACGCTTTTGTGCGTGTGGTCAAATTGTGTCGGGGAAAAGAAGACAGGCCACGAGCAACCAGGCGATGACCGAGCCCGGCATTGATCAGACATGACAGTGAACCCCCCCCCTCCCCTCCCCTCCCCTCTCCTCTCCGCTTCCCCGCGCTCTGTTGTTGACCCAGCAGTGATGGAGGGAGACGTGTGGAGCTGTGTTGTAGTGACAAGAGATCCACAAACCGTACAGCGGCGCTGGGTCCTTTAGCTTTGATCTCCGTACCAGCCTGTGGACTGGACTGTGTGCACAGTGTCTGGACCCAGCACCATACAGCAACGTGCAGTCTTCCGGAGGAAGGCTTCCCTCACAACAAACAATCGGCTTCTTGGACGCCGTCTCCATTTTCAGATAACACCTAGTGGTGGTTTCTTTCTTTCCTTTTTTCTTTTCTTTCTTTCTCTGAACTGACCAAGTTTTACTTTCCCGTTCAGCTGAGATGTGCTTGCGCGCTTGGAAACGTCCATGCATGCTTTTGTTTTCAAATACAAAATTGTATTGTTCCACAGTTTAGCTGTCCATGACGCTTGACTAAATGTAGGTAATGTTGAATGGCCTTCTCTCGACTTTTTTTTCCTTCACCATAGAATTGTTACTGCCAAACAGTTTCATACCTTGAATAGCTGAATATTTCTCCCCCCCCCACCCCCCCCCCCCCCCCCCCTCTCCCTCTCCCCACCCCCCTCTCTCTCTCTCTCTCTCTCTCTCTCTCTCTCTCTCTCTCTCTCTCTGTGTCCACGTTCTGCATTCGGATTGATGCTGTGGTTTTCCACTTGATCTGGGAAAAAAGTGCCAGAGCCTTTTGCCTACTAGCCGGCACATGGGAGACGGAGGGTGGGGCACCCTTGCCGGCATTGCGGTAAAAGAAGAGCGAGCGCGTTGGCACGGGTCTTGAGCACACAGCTGTTTAGGTTCTGACTTGCAAGGGCCAGTGTCTACATGACACACCACCACTGTTGTGGTGATTGATTGGTTTGTTCTCTTATTTGTCCTGTCTTTCTGATGTTACGTTTGGACAAAAAAGAATCGCCACAATTGTAATTTCATTCTTGATTTTAGATGAACGTGGGGTTTTAAAAAAAAAAAACAAACAAACGTGTTGCGTACAATTGTCTCTTCAGACGGCATGTTTGACTGTGTTGTAGTGGAACATTGTCGTTATTATTTATTGCACACTTTTTGGCTCTGTGTGTGTGGTGTGTGTGTGTGTGTGTGTGTGTGTGGGCATTATGGTGTCAGTGTAAAGGGTTTACAGACAACGACGCATCCTACATTGTAGTAGTTTCGATGTGAGCAACATCACCTTTTGTTTTCCCCCCTGTTCACTCATCGCCAGTGTTCGCTGTCAGATTTTACCGCCGCCACGGTTGTCTGTCTCACTGTCTGTGCAGTGGTGTTGATGAGATGTCTGAAGGTGCCAGCGAACCCTAAACAGCAGGTCCTCTTTCTTCCAGCAGATCTTGAAACATACCACACTCAGCACAATCTGGAACAATAATCACCCATCACGAGACGAGAGAGAGGGGGGGGGGGGGGGGGCTGATGTCGTTTGTTACTCTTTAACACAAAATAATCCGTATTACTAAAGGGCGTTTCTTATACGCATGGTTCTTGAACTACCGACCATCTCATCCGAGTCTTCTTCTCCGACTAAAAGACCGTTTCATAAGACCCTTTTGTATTTGGCATCGACCATCACGTACACGCTTGGTTCTTTAAACCAGAGGCGTCTCATACGAAGTTTTATTCTTTAGCTAGAGACCGTGTCATAGGTCCCTGACAGTATCCACCTCTCTCCACGGTGATGAGTGTCGGTTCCACAGACGTCACAGACATGCAGATTTCCAGAGAGTGTACAGTCGGAATGTTCTTCCTCCCCATCCGAGGACCTCGTTGTTTTAGCGCATGGGTGAAAACAATGGCCCAACAGAATCAGTGGAGGTTTGCCTTTAGACCTCTTGTCCTTTAAGATCTGATGACTTGTTCACATTCAAGCTAGTGTATTTCAAACGCAAACTAAAACGTTTAAGCTCCGCATTTGTTTCTCATCTCGTCTCTTTTGATTTTGATTATAGATATTAATACACGGGCCCATACAGATATGGTCGGCTGGGCTATAAGCAACATTACCTTACCCTAGAGATACGTATGTGGCCACGTGATTCGCCCAGTTCAATAAGCTTCCTAGCGATTGGTAGACACAGCCGTCAGAATTAACCAGCAGCATTTCCGTAGACCTGACGGGAATAGACAGGGCTTCCACTGTGCGATTCAGGAGAAGGGAGTTAAGAGCACACACACACACACCACCACCACTACCAACACAACGTCGGAGAGGCGCTGTAAAAAAAAAACTACGTCGCCTCATCCCGCCTAGCACGAACCACACAAAACTACTACGTTTCTCTCTCTCTGCCGAGAGGGGATGACAAGGACCGTCTAGGCTGACCCGACAGATTTGCCTTTTATTCTGTAATGTCTCTCCTTTGTTCTTGTCCATCGTGGAGGGACTGTAAGCTATATGAAAGAAAAAAAAAAAAAAACAAACAAACAAAAAAAAAACCCGAGTCTTCATTCTCAACAGCTGTGTATGCTGTTTAAAGCCAACAGTCTTCCAAGAGTTGCTTTGATACTCGTCTTTGTGTGTGTGTGTGTGTGTGTGTGTGTGTGTGTGCGCGCGCGCGCGCGTCCGTGCGTTGACGTATGGGCGTGCGCCCGCTTCGTCGTTTTTTTTTCGACATAGATAACAATCGGCCTTACCATTGTGATAAAACAGATGGTAGATTTGGCACGTGCGCCTTTATTTTTTTCCTCCTCTCCTCAAGAATACCAATGGGCCAAAGACAAGTGACAGAACAGATGGCTGACTTGGCCGTCAATAACGAGTTGCTTAGACATACAGAAACGAATAGTCCGCTGACAGAAGTTCTTCGCTGAAATGTTGTTGACTAAAATGAACTGCCTGCGAAGCAAACTTGCTTAAAATTATTTGCTTGCTGACTAAATTTGGTTCAATTGAATAGCTCGACCAAAGATCGCCGAAACGAACAGCTTTTTGACTAAACATTTGGCCGAAACGAATATTGCCGACTAAATTCAGCAGAAACGAATGGCTTGCTGACAAATGTCTGAC
Source organism: Conus betulinus (assembly GCA_016801955.1). NCBI lineage: Eukaryota > Metazoa > Mollusca > Gastropoda > Neogastropoda > Conidae > Conus > Conus betulinus. The sequence continues at coordinate 401,842 of JADBJO010000579.1, forward strand.
TAAAATTAATGCGTCGCTAACTACACATGGCGAATAAAATGAGCCACGTTCGCCAACTACAGTTCTCCGAAATGAATAGTTTGCCGACAGCTAAAGATGGCTGAAAGGCATAGTTTAGTGACTAAAGTTGGCTGAAACGAATGATTTATTGATTGAAGTTCACTGAAAGCCATAGTTTTAGTGACTAAAGTTGGCTGAAACGAAGAATTTAGTTACTTAAGTTCACTGAAAGGCATGGTTTAGTGACTACAGTTGGCCGAAACGAATAATTTGGTGACTGAAGTTCACTGAAAGCCATAGTTTAGTGACTAAAGTTGGCTGAAACGAAGAATTTAGTGACTTAAGTTCACTGAAAGGCATAGTTTTAGTGACTACAGTTGGCTGAAACGAATAATTTAATGACTGAAGTTCACTGAAAGCCATAGTTTAGTGACTACAGTTGGCTGAAACGAATAATTTAGTGACTGAAGTTCACTGAAAGGCATAGTTTAGTGACTACAGTTGGCTGAAACGAATAATTTAGTGACTGAAGTTCACTGAAAGGCATAGTTTAGTGACTACAGTTTGCTGAAACGAATAATTTAGTGACTGAAGTTCACTGAAAGGCATACTTTAGTGACTACAGTTGGCTGAAACGAAGAATTTAGTGACTGAAGTTCACTGAAAGACAGTTTTGTGACTACAGTTGGCTGAAACGAAGAATTTAGTGACTGAAGTTCACTGAAAGACATAGTTTTGTGACTACAGTTGGCTGGAACGAAAATTTAGTGACTGAAGTTCACTGAAAGGAGCAGTTTAGTGCCTGAAGCTGGTCTGAATGAACAGTGTGCTTGATGATAGCCCACTGTCCTCTGAATGCCACTCCATGGTCCTGCTCTCCCTTCCCCCCCCTCCCTCCTCCTCTCTCCCTCTCTCTCTCTCTCACACACACACACACACACACACACAGAGGTCCGTCTGGTTTTCGTTCGCTGGTTGCCTCGGACCGACTGTGTTTCGGTGAGGTACGTGCGCGGAGTGTGAGCGGGGTTGGTTGGGACTGTCCCACTGTACTGCTACCCACCCCTTAGGGCACAGGCACTTTGCCGATGGTGGACCACAGTCTGTGCCAACATTGTTTCCCTATTGCCAAACTGTACAGTGCTGAAGCTCGTGCTTTTCTGCCAAACATATTGCGTGTGTCATGGAAGCCAGGCGGTGGCTGGCTGGTTGGTTTGGTTGGATTGGTGTGGAGGGCTTTTTTTTTTTTTTTCAAACTTCCCGTTTTTTGAGGTGCTGAATATAATGTTTCATTGTTTGTGTTCTTTCCGATACTTCCAGTTAGACGCTCTTCCATTTTTTTTTTGTTTGTTTTTTTTTTTTTTTTTTTTTTTTTTTTTGTCGTTGACCTGTCTGTGTATTTATAGCATTAGTATTTGGTTTTTCAAGACGTGCACGCTGCCGACTACTGTGAAGATGCATGTAACCCTACAGATCGAAACAAAGCAAGATGGAGTGGCCATCAAAGGCGTTTTTTATTTTTGTTTCATTTTATTATTTTTTTTTTTAGGCACAACTCATCTTTTGGTACCAGAGTGTTTCATGTTGCTGTTGAGTGCTATCCGAATTGGTTTTAGACCTCGGGGAAAAGGTGTTGTTACCCAGTTCTTCCACTGTGCCTGGGGTCAGGCAGATGAAGCGCAGAAAAGGGGTCAGTGCGCAGGGTAAACACTGCACGGCCATGACGACGACATCCCGGCGTATCCTGCGCGTGCGCGTAATGCGCAAGCGGGCTACGTGACATGCGCATAGAGCTTCTTTCCCCCTCTCCTTCCTTCACCCTTCTATGCCCTTTTTGCCCCCCCCCCCCCCCCCCCCCCCCCCCCCCCCCCCCCCCCCCCCCCCCCCCCCCCCCCCCACCCCCCCCACTCCTCTTTACGTCAGTGTGTACCATTTTCATTCTGAACTGCATCCTAAGTCACGTAGGCGCGCTGCTTGATGTACTTACGATGTGTGGAGTGGTGCCTGTACGATGCTGACATGGGTTGAAGGCTGGAAGACGTGTGTGCTGTGAAGATGTACTGCGGAAAATGAACCGTGTGAACGTAGTTTGAGAGAACGGACTGTGTGAATTTATACTGGGGAAATTTGAATGTGTAACGTATATTAAGGAAGGGACTTTGTGAATTCATACTAGGGTACTTCTATGGAAGTGTACAGTGGGAATGGACTGTGTGAATGTGTTGTGGGGATGGACTGTGGAAATGTATACTGAGAATGGAGTGTCTGAATGTATACAGGGGAATGAACTGTGTGAAATGTGTACTGGGGAATGAACTGTGTGAAATGTATACTCGGGGAATGGACAGTGTGAATTTATACTGGGAATGGACTGTGTGACTTTAAACTGAGAAATGGACTATGCGAATGTTTACCGGGGATGGACCGTGTGACTGCATGTTGGGGAACAGACTGTGTGAATGTATATTGGAATAAAGTGTGTGAATGCACAACTAGGGAGTGGGCTGTGTGAACGTGTGCTGGAAACAGAGTTTGTAATGCATTCTAGGGAATATGCTGTGTGACTACACTGGAAATGAGTATGTGAATGCATGTTAGGAAATGGGCTGTGTAACTGTATACTTGAGATGTTCTTTGTGAATGTGTACTGGGTAGTGAACTGAGAGAAATGCATGCCGGGTAATGAACTGTGTGAAATATGTACTGGTAATGAACTGTGTGAATGTATTACCGGAGAGTAGACTGTGTGAATGCATTACTGGTGAACGGACTGGGCGAAACGTATACTGGGGCATGGACTGTGTGAAATCTATACTGGGGAATGGGCTTCGCTCTTGTGTACTAGAAAATGGACTGTGGAGAATTAAGCTGTGCGAATGTTCAGTGGGAATGGGCTGTGATGAATGTATCCTGGGAATGGACTGGGTCACTGTTGGACTGTATTCAGGGGAATGACTGTGCGAAAGCATATACATGAAGGGACCGGACCGTATGACGAGGCATGGATTGTTTGAATGTATCAGGAATGGGTCTTACAGGGTGCTACGAACCTGGCTCCGCTTGCACAACCTGTTCAATGTTGAAATGTCTGCCATTTATGCATCATGTCTTGTATTATGCAAACGATGATTTTGTTCTTGTGTCGGATTCTGTCTCTCTCTCCCTCCCTCCCTCCCTCCCTCTCCTCCCTCTCTCTCTCTCTCCCTCCCTCCCTCTCCACACATCTGCATGGTCTATGACAATCTGCTAAGGAAGGCAGTGTACACACATGTACATAATCATTCTTGCAACTGTTTATACGGTAAACATTTGTGTCAAACAAAAGGAATTGTACTCTGTCAAAATATTGATACAAAACAATAATCCAAGGATTTTGATCTCAAGATTCGTTTTGATTTTTAACATCCCTCATCGATTCGTTATATTCATTATTACTACAGTTTCAGGTGTGCATTTTGGAAGCTGATTGGTCAGGGTAGCTTTTAATGATTATGAATGGGTTTATTATTGTTGCTGGATTCACACACACACACACGCGCGCGCGCGCGCATGTGCATCTTAATGAATGTCGCCTAATAATTTACACAACTCCGGAGAACGTAGACCTCCACCACACTGAGGCATTTTTTCGTCGGAAATGACAGGGATTGAAAGAGTTACTTCCCGTCTTTGTAACAGGACACTGAAAATACATGTCAACTTTTTTTTCCCTTGAGAAAATTGTGATATTCCACGAAAATATAGTACTTTGCAGATAGTGCCACAAGAACTTGACACCCGGCTATGTCCAGCGGAAAATGTACACGAATAATATTGAACGGATTCTGTATCTGCCTTCGGATCCGGTTCTGCTCCACGGATCTGCACCAAACGTAAACAGGATCCGCTCTGGGACACATCCCGCCTGTCCACCGAGTTTCGTCACATTTCGGTGAGCAGTTTTTGTGTGGTCACGCTGAAAGGTAAACCCGTGTGCACTGGGTCAAAACGGAACGTCAGCGGAGTGATCGGACTGATGTTTCCACTTCAGCAATGCCATCGGCTGTTGTGACTGGAGGACTCTCCACAACATCCATGTTGTGCACAGGCTCTATTCCACGTCGTAGTCTGGCTTCCTCAAGAGAAAGGGAGCATGATCAGAGCACACAATACATTTTCTTTTTTCGGCCACAGCACCGTAGAACACGCAGAGTCCAACATGAAATTCTCAATGAACTAGGCCAAGGGCGTCCGACCTAACAGGTCTCACAATGTTTAAATGTGACCTAAAATCCATGTTGCTTTTAAAGTCGGTCTCTGAAAGGAACCTTTGTCGAGTGAATTGGCCTAGCATGCCGAGTGTAATTGGTGTGATGGCTAAACAGGACGCAAGATCCGCTTTACCGTTAAAATTCTGTTGCTCTTATTAACTCTTTTCAGTGACCTTGGCCTACAACGAACTCTTTCACTGATCTTGGCCTGGAGCTAACTCTTTCAGTGATCTTGGCCTAGAAACTCTTCAGTGATCTTGGCCTAGAGCGTTTAATAAAATCGATATCATGTCTAAACTGGACGTCTGTCCATACCGTTTTTAAAGAGAGAGAGAGAGAAGACAGAGAGAGAGAGAGAGAAGTCGGTCTCTCACACTGAATTCTTTGATAATTCGGGACTACTATTTATTTTTCTGCCTTATCTTCCGCGTCCTATCACCCCCCACCCCTTTTCCCCTCCTTCCCACCTGCCTTACTCCCGACCTCCTTTTCCCTTTCTAGTGGCATTACCATCCAGGCTGCTCACTCTCCGCCGGCTCCTACTAAGCAACATCCAGCCCGTGTCGTGTCACGGACACCTGCAGTTCGCAGAGAGCAGTCAACATGAGGCAACCCGCCAGCGGAGAGGCTGCGCTGCCGCCCAGCCACCTCGGTGGTGTTGAGTGTTCTGTGTTCCATTCCAACATACGCACGACACCACCTACCGAGCCCCCTTACTGGTCACAGTAAGGACTTTGTCGAGGAGTCAGAGTGAGGGAGCGTCTCCCATCAGAGGGCGCCCCCTCATCCATGCAACAACAAGTTGGTCATGAACTGGTATTGTTTGCGTCAGCTGACATCAAAATGTTTTAGTTCCTGAAACACCACCATTTCTCTCCCTCCCTCCCTCCCTCCCTCTCTCTCTCTGCTCACCTTTCAGCACAGTTGAGTGTAACTGGGAAATTCTTGTCATTCTATTAAACTCCGGGAAATGTTGAGCACGGTTTCTTTCTTTGAGCCACGGACTTTGGTAATTTTCGGTTGGTAATTGTCGGTAGATGACCAGCCCGAACAAAACAACAAGAGAGGATTTTGCAGACATTTTGGTCTAATATTTGTCTAGTCTGTGGTGGAATCATTACCCTTTTTTGTCAAATCGTGCGAGGGGCAGTGGTGGATTTTTCTTTTTTTTTTTTTTTTTTTTTTTTTTTTTTTTTTTGATTGAGATCAAGATCTGGATATGGAGTTGTTAATCTCTGTGCGGACATGGGTAGCAGTTTTGTTCCTTTTTTTTGTCACGTGACGAAAGCTCTTCTCTGTCGTGTTTCGGCTCCGAGAGTGCGACTCTTTCTCCAACGATGCATATATACGGGCGGGGAAATGCTGACCGAAGCCGCATTGGATCGGCGGGTCAAACACCCTGAATCAGACCCTGGCGTGTTCGAATCGAGAGAGAGAGAGAGAGAGAGAGTGTGTGTGTGTGTGTGTGTGTGTGTGTGTGTGCGTGCGTGCGCGTGCGCTCGCGTGTGAGCGTGCTTGCGCACGCACGCGTGCGAGCGGTCGTCAGTGCATTCACGTGGCACAGTGGCTACGGTAATACAACTCGTGTATCTAAAGCAATAATAAAAGAATAATAGTAATAATACATCTGTGTGTTTGTGTAGCTTGAGATGCTGACTGGCTTTGTTTCGACTTTTTCCCCCTTCATTTATCTGTTACTTTGTATTAATTAATCCATGTGATCTCTAATCGTGTTAGTTGTTTTGATCAACCGTTGATTGTATTTTTTTCATTTGTGTTTGTACACCGGTAGTTGTATTTGAAGTTGATAATGAATTCTTAGTGTCATGTGATGCGGTCGATATATGATAACTATGTTGATGTTAATTGTCATGATGACTTTGTACATTTACAGCCACAGCCAGTAGTTTTTTTTTTATGTATATTCACAAACCGTAGTTCTTCCACTTGATCGACATATACCATGTTTTAGGATTTCCTTTTGGCAACAGTGTTTCAACACAACTCTTTTTCGCTGTGTGTAGCGTCTTTTGCCCTTTTTTTTCCCCTAAAAATATATTTTTTCCCAAGCAATAAATTTTTTACTGTTCATTTTGTTTCTACTGATAATGTTACTGTTTTTTTTTATATACTAGACATACACCGATTTGTTTTCTTTTTTTTTCCTTCCTTTTTTTTAGAACGATGTAAATATATGATTGCTGGTTTGGATAATGAATATTTGATTATACACATCGTACCCTCAAAGTGAATAATCCAATAATTTGCTATGCATGGTAAAAAATGTTATCTAGCATGCTTTCATGAACGAAGACGTGCATACGTTTGTTATTCTGTACTCGGTATTAGTCGTCTGTGAACTGCTCAAGAAGCAGATGGGTAATGACTTGGACATCGATTTCATTCAGTCATGTGTCTGTTCTGATTGATTCTCTGTGGAAACCAGCCTGTGTTCTGGCAGGCCTGATGTTCTTAAACGGCACAATTGTACCATTCTTTTTTGCTTCGTTCTGAACAGGCATTTTTCACGTATTTGCGACGTGTTGAATAGCACAAAAGGTGTATTCATCAGACTCTCGTAGATGCTTCGTTTCTATACCTACACACCCCCCCCCCCCCCCACCACCACCACCACCACCACCACCTCAACCAACCTCAACCAACCGAACTATCCACCCTCTCTGCCTCTCTCTCTCTCTCCCCCCCCCCCCCCCCTCTCTCTCTCTCTCTCTCTCTCTCTCTCTCTCTCTCTCTCATCGAAAATACGCCTTTCACTGTCCTGTTGCATTTGTCCTTTTTATTATATTTCTGACGATTACAAAAAAAAAAGACTATTTAATGCTGGCAAGTACAGAAACCTGAAATATTGACTAAAGTGAATGCAATCAGTCGCCGACACAGATCTCTCGTTTTGCTTTGAGCTTTCCTCATTACATTACCTATTTCTTATGAAATGTTCGTGAAGGGCTTCCACAGATCTGCTTCATGAAGACTTGAGTCTCAATGAAACCAACCATCCATTTGCCTACTATCCGGGGGAAGGGGTGTTTTTCTTCGTCTTTATTTTTTTTTTTAAATCAGAGATCAGAAATATAGGCCTATTGTCTGGATGAGAAATGCTACGCATACACACAGTCGCTTTAAAACGCCCTTCTAACGCCCCTTCTCCGTGCACCACACACACACACACACACACACACACACACACACACGCATCGCATACACACACAACACACGCTACCAAATACAGCGAGAAATGGATAAAGTAGTGCTGCAATCAGAGTGCGTATGCGCGTGATTGTGTGTGTGCGCGCGCGCACGTGTGTGCATGCGTGCGTGCGTGCATGCGCGTGTGTGTATGTGTGTGTGTGTGTGTGTGTGTGTGTGTGTGTGTGTTTTCCCTTTGTAAAGAACTGGAAACAATAACCTCAATCTCTGTTCAACATGCCAAGGGCACGGAATGAATCTACTCGTTCCGCGTTCAACAATAACAAATGCTCGGCCAAAACGACAACCCCTACCCCCCCCCCCCCCCCCCCCCCCCCCACACACACACACACACACACACACAGAGATGAAGAAGAAGCGCGTCCGGACAGCAACCAGCTCCCTGTTGACAGCAGAACTTCCCACTGTTGTTCCTACCAGCTCCCTGTTGACAGCAAAACTTCCCACTGTTTCTTTCCTACCAGCTCCCTGTTGATAGCAGAACTTCCCACTGTTGTTCCTACCAGCTCCCTGTTGACAGCAGAACTTCCCACTGTTCTTCCTACCAGCTCCCTGTTGACAGCAGAACTTCCCACTGTTGTTCCTACCAGCTCCCTGTTGACAGCAGAACTTCCCACTGTTGTTCCTACCAGCTCCCTGTTGACAGCAGAACTTCCCACTGTTGTTCCTACCAGCTCCCTGTTGACAGCAGAACTTCCCACTGTTCTTCCTACCAGCTCCCTGTTGACAGCAGAACTTCCCACTGTTCTTCCTACCAGCTCCCTGTTGACAGCAGAACTTCCCACTGTTCTTCCTACCAGCTCCCTGTTGACAGCAGAACTTCCCACTGTTCTTCCTACCAGTCGGAGAACGTTACTATTTTTTAGGTGTTTGGGGAACAGAACAATGGCTGAAGAGACTTGGGAAAGATTTCCTTTTGGATCTCTCGCCTTTCCAGACAACAGTCGTCTCGTTTGTACTGACGATGAAGTGCGTTTTTATACGGAAATAAACCGAACCAGAAACAAGCATGTGTAAAAATTTGTTGTTGTGTTCCATCTCTCTCTGTTTCACTCAGATGTCGGAGACTCTATAATTATGCCGAACATGCTCATTTTTTTCCCCGACTAGTCGCTTGATGAGACCGAACTTCACTTATCGTTAACTTCAAACTCCACACTGTCACCCGATAAAGTGGGAGGGAGGGGGGGGGGAGCGGGGAAGATAAAAGTAAACGGTCAATAGAACATTGAGGGCCAAGAACTCACCGGCATCACCAGAGGACAAAAACAAAAGAAAATATCCGAATCTGATTCATGAGTAAGTCAATAGTTCACCGACCAAAAGCTCATTTTCTGTCTGTTAAACGCCTAACATCTCATTCGTCACCCAGTGTAAACGCTTCGACGAAGCTTGATGCTGTCAAGCCTAAGCACATGTGCCATTTCATCATTTATTTTTTACATTTAATTTTCATGTTTATTTATTTATTCATTTACCTTCCCCTCCCTCCCTCCTTAGCACGGCAGATCTTGTGTTGAACATCTCTTCAATTACACGTTGTCTTTTTTTTTTTACTGATCTGTTGAAGTTTTTTGTTTTTAATGATATATCCAGCTGTTTAGTGTGACGGTGGTTTATGGCGTTACCATCATCGACTGTCATAGACTGTCGCCATGTTGCATGACTGTATTCCTTCCACTTTTGTGTTCCATACCACTTGATTTTTTTTACTGTATTATCATTGTTATTATTATTATCATTACTATTATATTTTTTTAATTACTATTCTACACATTTGTCCATGTTACACATACAAGATAACCGTAGCAGACGACACTGAGCCCATGTATTCTGCGCTTCAGTGACGAGATCTTTTGTGTTGGTGTATGTCCTTGGCTAATTTAGCATCATTTCTCCTCTCTGCTATTATAGATTTGATACAAATACGATCGAGGTTGGGTTTTTTTAAAATAAATAATTTGTTTCTTTCCTTTTTTTCTAATGACAATGAAAATAAATTTTTGATTTCCAAACGTGGATGTTGGTCATATGACAGGATGGGCTCATTTCTGTACCGACTACGATGTCTGTCCGTTTGTCCTCCTGGTCTCTCTCTTACCCCCCCCCTCTGTCTCTGTCTCTGTTCCTCTCCCTCTCCCTCTCTGTTCTTTCCCCCTCTCTCTCTCCCTGTTTCTTGCCCCCCCCCCCTCTCACTGTTTCTGCCCCCCTCTCTCTCTCTCTCTCCTCTTCTCTCTCTCGTTCTCAGCCCTCTTTTCTTTTACTCGCTTATTCTCGCCCCTCCCATCCTCTATTCCCTTTCAAATACTGCAGTTAAACTTGATTTTGTGTGGAAGATTCGGTACACATATACGTGCATGCATACATAGTACATATACATACATACATACAGAGGTCTACAGACATAGGCGCACACACAGATAGATATACGGACAGATGGATGGATAGACACAGACAGATAGCAGACAGACAGACAGATAGATAAGACATACGTACACGTCTTCGCAGTGTACAACACACACACACACACACACACACACTCACACTCACACTCATACACATAGCGAGACAGAGAGCAACACAGCACAGTACAGCTCAAACAACACAACAGAGAGAGAGAGAGAGTGCAACACAACACAGCACAGCTAAAAAAAAACAACAGACAGGCAGGCAGAGAGAGAGAGAGCAACACAACACAGCAGAGTTCGGAAAACAATACAGACAGAGATAGAGTGCAACACAACACACAGACAGAGAGGGAGAGACAGACAGAGAAAGTGCAACACACAGCACAGCTCGAAAAACAATACAACAGAGAGGACAGGCAGACAGAGAAAGAGAGAGAGAGAGAGAGAGAGAGAGCAACACACATTACAGCACAGCTCAACTAACAATAAAAACAGACAGAGAAAGAGAGACAGGGTGGGAGGGAAAGAGAGGAATAGAAGCAGACACAGAGTGCAACGCAACACAGTATAGCTCAACAAACACACAGAGAGAGAGAGAGAGAGAGAGGGAGAGAGATGGATGGAAGGGAAGAGAGCAACACAACACAACACAGCTCAACAAACGACACGACAAACACATCAAAAACAGACACAGCCAAAATACAACAGTTGTAACAGCACACACACACACACACACACACACACACACACACACACACACACATCACACACAC
>JADBJO010000579.1:417500-422500 GCA_016801955.1 Conus betulinus
ACGTGCACATGTACTTTACATCCATATCGTGTGCCCCTTGTACGTGGGCGTGCGCGACAGTTCGAGCGCGCGCGCGCGCGCGGTGTGTGTGTGTGTGTGTGTGTGTGTGTGTGTGTGTGCTGTGTTCTGTGATCCCTTCAGGGGAATGAAAAACGTACACTGGAGACAACACACCACAATGGCCACACAAAGACACTGTAGTGTGGCAATAAATAAAGCGCAGTTTGTTGCAAACACAGTGTCAGGATGGCAAAGTGAGCAGTGACTGAATGACACAAACTAACCGCGTTTAAAAACGAAGAATTCACTCAATTTCATCAATTCACGGTTACGATTTATCTTTTTTAACCACCAAAAAATCTGCAAACATATAACCCGATTTGACACAAATATATCTTTCCAGGTATTAACTGTCTTCTTAAATATGCGCATTTGAGGCACTGCATAATAAATGATACTCCATCTCCGACCTCCCTTTTATCACACTTTCAACACGAGTTCTTCGCCGTCAAGTCAAAAAAACTTTGGTCCAATCTCAATTATCTGTTTGTGAGCGCTGCATCGACATACGGACACTTATAAGAACGTGTAAGGAAATTAATATTTTACCATTATACGAACATAGAAAGCTAACTTTTGCCAAATATGTAATGAAATGTTCATCGCTCACAGGTGTGAACGAAAATGTGATTGCTATAAAACCTCAATCTCATTATGCATTAATATATTGATCAAGCAGCCGATAAGTAGTATGCTTTTCTGGTTTCAAATCAGTTTTTATACTACCTGTACAACTTTTTTTTTAACTTAAAACTAAAACTTCATGCTATGAACGAATATCTTCTTACTGAGCGAAACGAATGTCCCACAAATATTTTTGGCGTTAGAAAACCGTTTCCCGACGGCAATCAAATCCTGTTTTAACCAAATTACCTTTTGCTCAGTTCAGACACCTTGAAGTATACAAATTGATTTTATGCAAATTATATAGTACTCTGTAGCTTGTGTTCAATTATTGGTCAAATGACGATGACACCAAAGGCATCCAAAATCGAATCATTCAGGCTTTAACTTGCAGAGAAACTGACTATCTTCCCAATTCTCCAAACACTGGTTCTGTCACAAAACCACGGTTTAGATGAAGATGTTTTGTTGTGAATGTTTATTATTTCAGGTCGCCTTTGTCCCGTATCCCGCATCCACAGGATAGAACCAATAGCGCCGTTGATTGAAACAATTCCAAAAACAATACGGAATGCGTGCGTTGTGTGTGTGTGTGTGTGTGTGTGTGTGTGTGTGTGTGTGTGTATGCGCGCGCGCGCGTGCGTGTGTGCGTGTGTCTTTGTTCACAAATCGTCACCTTTAGACAGTGTCCTAACGTCACAATTTGTTTTAGTGTGTGTGTGTGTGTGTGTGTGGTGTGTGTGTGTGTGTGTGTGTGTGTGTGTGCGCGCGAGCGCGCGCGCGCGCGCGAGTGTCGTGCGAGCCCGCGAGACGAGAGAGAGAGAGAGAGAGAGAGAGAGAGAGAGAGAGAGAGAGAGAGATGCGTTTTCGAGTTACGTCACTCAACATTTGCACACCCCGACTCATTCCCACCCTCCACCTTCACCATCCTCCAAAAAAAAAAAAAAAAAAAAAAAAAATCTTTTTGAAATTCCTGTCAACCATGTCAACAAAGAACAGGTGAATCTATTCCCAGACCTGCGTGGAGCGAACAGACCCAACACCAAAAGCTTGTTTGCTGACGCTGGATGACAATAGACAGGTGGAAATGGTCTGGATGAGAGAGTGTGGGACAGAGAGGGGGGGGGGGGAGGGAGAGAGCGGAGGTAAGAGATGGCGTGTATATGTGTGTGGCAGTGGCAGGGGGAGGGGAAGGGAGGGGGCGAGGGGAGGGGGGGGAGGGGAGTGGACGGATGAGCATGCGAGTTGGGAGCGTTGCCCCCCGAAAAAGTAGAAAGAAACTCGTGGAGAGCGTGGAAGCAGAGAGTCCTCAGAAGAGAAGCCCCCTTCAAGCAAGTGTTTTAGCCCTTAGCTCCTGACACTCTAGTGGGGTTGGGCCACACCCCGGTTCATGACTCCGGATGTCCCTCTGCTGCCCCTTTTTGTTTCCCCATCTTGGGACGAGCCATGGCTGGGATTCGAACCCATGACCTTCTGGACATGCTCACTTTCCACTTAATGACTCGCGCACTAACCACTGAGCCACTGGGGACACCTGATATTTGTAGGAAAGTTAAGCCTTATGAAGTTCACTTTTGTTCCTCCTTGACCAGATCCAGCTTGAACACACCTCTCTCTGCTGCTTCTGCCATTGCTTTCAGGGCTCTGGTTTTTTCCCTCCCTGCAACTGAGAGCTGTTTCGTGAGGCTGTATGCAGACGTTCAGGATACACAACCCCCTAGCTCCAGTTGCAAAGTGAAACGACTGCAGGCGGAAATCTAAACAAATCTTAAATAAGAGGTTGAAACGCGTTTGTGGTTTGTCTTGTGACTCGTTTGTCCACGTTTCTCTGGGCGGTTCGCTGACATTTATTTAAGATTCCCCTAGCTCCAATTTCTGCAGTGAGGACTTTGACCTGATAACCTTCTCTCCTCAGACTGTTTGCCAGATCAGCATACTTTTCAGTCTTGTAGATTTGAGCTGCCTCCATTCTGTTCTCATATGGCACCGTGAGCTCGATCATGATCAGCTGCTTGGTTGACTAAGAGTGGAATACTATGTCTGGTCTCATATCACACTCTTGCTGATGATCTCTGGGTGACTCTTCCATTCTGGGAGTTCTGCAGTGCACTCCCAGTCATCTGCCCCGTCCAGCAGACTCTGCCTGCATGTTCCGAGTGGCACTGTTGTTCTTGGCCATAATTCGCTGCCTCCTGCCGTGAAGAATGTTGCGGGTGCTTTTGGAGTCCTGATTTTCCCTTTTGTGGTGTTGGTACTAGCCCAGACTACTTGTACAATCTCTTTGAATACTTGGTTGTGCCTCCATGTGTACCTTCCTTGAGCCAGGGCTACTTTACATGAGCTTAGGACATGCTCCACTGTTTGTTTTCCATGGCAGAGGGGGCATGAAGGATCGTCTGTTTTTCCCCACTTCACCAGGTTTGCATTTGAGGGCAGAAGGTCATATGCAGATCTGAGAATGAAGCTGATCCTGACAGGGGCCATGTGCCAAATGTCATTCCAAGTGAGACTTCTTTTGAGTGCATTCTCCCACGTTAACCATTGCCCTTGCTGGCTCTGCTGGACTGCTTTTTGGAGTTTTTTTTTTGGTTCTTCTTTTTCTCATCTCCTGAATCATCATGTCGCTTTTGGCTTTTCCTTTGGCTTTTGACCACCATTCAGTTTTGGTCACCCCCAGTCCTTGTCTGTTGGTCTGTGTGTGTCCTATTATTTTCTCTGATCTTGAGACTTTCTTTTCAGAATCCATCGCCTCTTGCACTTTCCATTTTCTGCCTGTCTTCAGCTGGGGCTTGATTGCTTCTACCACCTTGTCTCCTGAATCCTCCAGCATGCTTTGAAGTCTGATCTTCCCTGCTTTGTATTCCTCCAGGATGGATTTCAGTGGTAGTTTCAGCTTTGCTTGGCGACAGTACAGTGCTATGTCAGTCAGACAGGGTGGAACACCAAGCCATTTCCTTGTGAACTTGTTGATTTTGGATTCCATTGCCTCCACTATGCTGGTGCGATGTCGTATATCATCAGAGGCCATAGGAGCTTTGGTATCAGCATGAAATGCAGACACCAGACCTTGTATTTGCCATGGAGCCCACATTAGTCAATGGTCTCCAAGCCTTCTTCCATCTGTTTGGTTTCTTTTGCTCTTTGTGTGTCTTTCAGCGTATCATCATACCATCTTCCAAGGCTCTTGACTGGCTCTTCTGTAACTGTTGGAATGGTCTGGTTGGCAACACTGAAGACCACAGATTCGGTCACTTTTCCTTTCCTCAGTGAGAGACTTCGTGATTTCTTGGCTTGAACTTCATTCTGGATGAGGCAACTATGTCATCCAGCCTCTCCAGCACATGACGTGTTTCGTCTTCTCTGGATGAAATCACTGTAGTGTCATCCATGAAGGCCTTGAGAGGGAGCATCTCGTATCCATCGCCAAGGTCTGTTTGTCTTGCGTTGCTTGTTGCTGCTTTCAAGATGACTTCCATTGCCAACACGAACAGTATTGGGGAAATTGCACAGCCCTTTGCAATGCCCACTTCCAAGTTGATCCAATCTGTTGTGTACTCCTTGGTAGAGAACCGCATTGAGAAGCCATTGAAGTACTTCTTGAGTATGTCGCGGATGTTCTTTGGCACAAGGTACATCTCAAGAGCCAACTGTATCATCTCATGGGGTACAAATCCATATGCGTTTGCCAGATCAAGCCACACTACGTCCAAGTCTCTCTTTTCTGTTTTTGCTCTTTGGATTGCGTCCCAGATCATTGTGGCGTGTTCTACACAGCCAGCCACGCCTGGGATGCCACCTTTCTAGACTGACACATCCAAGTAGTTGTTTTCATTGAGGTACCTGGTCAGCCTTGCTGCCATGACAGAGAAGATGATTTTCCCTTCGACGTTCAGTAGTGATATTGGCCTGAACTGGCTGATGTCACTTCGAGTTTTGCTCTTTGGGGATGCACACACCATCTGCCGTTATCCACTGGCCGCTGATCTGGTTTCTCCAAGCTGATCGCAGGAGCCTGTGGAACCACTCCAGCACCTTGGGACATTTCTTGTACAGCTGGTAAGGTATTCCGTTTAGCCCTGATGATGATTTGGCTCTGGCTTTGTCGACCACCTTCTTGATTTCCGCCAACGTTGGTGGCTTTTCATTGAACTGTTCCTCAGGGTTGGTTGGCCACACCAGACCTTGAATGTCGAGTGTTGCTTTGCTCTGTGAGTCAGAGTATATTTTCCTCAGATGCTGCTCAAGAACTCCTTTTGTTCACATTTAGGGTCCCAGATTTTGGCTGCTCAAACAGAGTTCTGGCAAACTGGAAAGGG
>JADBJO010000579.1:427500-435000 GCA_016801955.1 Conus betulinus
GTCCTATCGTCACAACTGATCACTTTTTAGTCAGTGCCCTGATCACGATTCTCACTTTTAGACAGTGTCCTATCGTCACAACTGATCACTTTTAGTCAGTGCCCTGATCACGATTCATCACTTTTAGACAGTGTCCTATCGTCACAACTGATCACTTTTAGTCAGTGCCCTGATCACGATTCCTCACTTTTAGACAGTGTCCTATCGTCACAACTGATCACTTTTAGTCAGTGCCCTGATCACGATTCATCTTTTTTAGACAGTGTCTTAACGTCGCTCTTCATCTCTTGCAGACAGAATCGTGACGTTAGAATTCAATACTTTTAGACAGTGTCCTAGCCTCACAATTAATCACCTTTTTTTTTTTTTGTGTCCAACGTCTTCGCCACCTCAGAGGCAGTGCACCCACGCCGCTCATTCCGACACCCCGTCCACAGCCACAGCCCGGTCAGCCCCGCCGCAGCCCCGGCACCGGTAATCCACAGGGAGCAGTCAATGTCAAGTCGTCAAGAGGCAACCACCGGACCGGAGGAGACACTGCACTGCTGCCGAGTCATTTCGGTGGTGTTCAGTGGCGCCTGTTCTGATCTAACATACGCAGGACACCACCTACTAAGCCCCCTACTGACGACAATAATTGCTTAGTCGCGGAGCCAGCATGAGTGAGTTCTCCCCCCCCCCCCCCCCCCCCCCCCCCCCCCCCCCCCCACCCCCGAGGGCGCCACCAAGTCCGTCCAACGACAGCCCCATGGACTCGCCGATACCGGTGACCCCAACGGAACCAAACCAAGACTACAGACGTCATGTTCACAGTTTCTGTAGTGACCTCTTTTTTTGGGGGGGGGGGGGGGGGGGGGGGATGGGGGGGGGAAGGGGGAATCATGACGCTATGTTTAACTAAGTTATATCAATGTTTAAAATGAGTGTGCTCCCAGACAGTCCCCTCCTGGACCCCGGAAACTGGGAGCTGCAGGGCCGTGGTACTGGGGAATGATGACAGTGACTGCACGGGACATCCCTGCTCCCCACCCTCCTTCCTGGGAATGACAGACTCCGACACGAAATTGAAAGGAAAAGCTACGACCATCCTGATACAAATCAAATACGTATGACATTTTTCTTCTGTCATTTCATGGAATTCAAAACAAAAACCATTCTTGAGGGGAAAATAAAGTTTGGTCTAAAGTAGCAGTTTTCATATTACTTGACAAGGTTATTGGTACTCCTAATATGATAAATCGCGGTAAAGTGTGTCATATTCTACAATTAACATATGAGGGTGGGGACTGGGGAGCGGTCCCGGGGGGGGGGGGGGGGGGAGCTATATGAGGTGGATTTGCCAACTTTGAAAGAGTAGGATTGATTTTTTTTTTCCATTCTGTAGTAAGATGTGAACTCAACGCATTGTGAATCAATTATGAGAATGATGAGAGGATGGCTTTTTGATACTGTTATTGTGGGCTTCTTGTCGTTAATTCTTATATTTTCCATTACCATTATCATTGAATCTATCTTCATGAAAGAGTTTAACCTAAATTTTTGTGAGAAAAAAGAAAGTTGGGCTTTTCCCTTTTTCATGATTAGCGGTCACGTAAAGACCGCGCGTGCTATGCACGCGTTTTTCATGCTACATGTTGTGTGTTTTTACTTTTGTTTCCTGTTTTTTGTTTGTTCATACATTTTTTTATGCTTTGAATGGTTCTTCATGGTTTGAAATGTGCCTAAGGTTAGTGCAGAATGTGTGTGAAACAGATGTGAGGTCATGCAAAAAATGCACAGTTTATTTAATTTAAGGCACAGAGATTATCAGATTATCTGAGAATGTTCATATCGGAAATTTCTAGGAAAGCCATGCGAATATGCAATGTTTGTGAAAAACAATTTCACCTTAATAATGGTTGATAGTAAGGAATTAAAACTGTTGTCCATGAACTGTCAGGGCCTAGCAAATAAAAAAAAAAAAAAAAAAAAAAAAAAAAAAACCTAGGGATGTGTTTCACTATTTGCGATCAAAATCTTATTCAATCTACCTTTTGCAAGATATTCACATGGACCCAAAGCTTGAAAAATATGTAACTGCTGAATGGGGCTTTTCCTGCTTTTTTGCTCCTCATACCTCAAATTCTAGGGGAACAGCTATATTGCTTAACAACAATTTTGAGTTCAAAGTTCAGAACATTTGTAAAGACGAAAATGGAGGATACATACTTCTTTCAGTCATGATTGAAAAAAAAAGAAATTTGTGATTGTAAGTATATATGGACCGAACAGAGATGACCCAGCTTTTCATGCAAATCTTGAAGAACGTATTAAAGAAAAGAATTCGATTTTATAATATAATAGGTGGAGACTGGAATCTAGTTATGGATTTTGATATGGATTATTGTAACTATAGGCACCATAATAATGTTAGAGCACAAGAACAGGTCAAGAGAATGATGATGAATTTGGAATTAATGGATGTATGGCGTGAAGTGAATCCAGATACAAGAAGATATACGTGGAGAAGGAACAATCCCCTTCAACAGAGTAGATTTAGACTTTTTTCTAGTGTCAGAATCATTGTATAATAACTCGCTTCACACCGACATAATTCCAGGATATAGAACTGACCATTCTATCATCACGTTAGTACTTGGGTCTAAAAAGGAAGAGAGCAGAGCCGGACTCTGGAAATTTAATAGTTCTCTATTAAAAGACAAAATGTATGTGGAAGAAGTTCACAATGAAATAAAACGGGTTTTTTAGAAGAGTATGCCTTATCCCCCTACTCTCGTGAAAATATAAATCAGATACCAAAAGACGAATTGCAGTTTAATATTAGTGACCAACTGCTTCTTGACACTATGCTTATGAAAATAAGAGCGAAAATAATAGCATTTGTAACAGCTAAAAAGAAAAAAAATACAGAACAGAAAAAAAAAAATGCTAGAAGAACAGATAAAGCGACTAGAAAAAAAAAAGTTATGTGAACTGAAATAGAGAAAAATTACTTACAAAATAGTAAAGCAACTGGTATCTCTAAGGGAGAGAAAAAAAAATGGAGGGAGTCTTGCTTCGCTCCCCGGACAAGATGGATAGCTGAGGGCGAGAAAATCACTAACTTTTAGAGAGTGTCCTAACCTCACAATTCATCACGTTTAGACGGTGTCCTAACGTCACAATTCATCACTTTCAGACAGTGTCCTCACACCACCACTTCATCACTTCCAGACAGTGTTCCCAAAATGTCAAAATTGTCCGACAATGTTCCTAAACGTCAACATTGTCGGAAGTGGGACAGGCTTTCTTTTCCATTTTTCTTTTTGGTCTTTTCTTTCTATGATTTTATTGGCGAAAGGACAAGAAAACAACAAACCAACAGACAGGCCGCTACAAACCGACAGACAGATGATCAAAGGGACAGACGAAGAGGACATAACGCGCGGAAACAACAGCTCGTTCCTGTTCTGTCAACTCGGAGACAGCGGTCTAAACCTACACGCCAGTCACAGCAACCTATGCCCCATTCCACGGGACCGCCACACTGATACTATCACCGGGAAACACATTTGTTTGTTTCCCAGGGTCTCGACCATAACATGATCTGAACGTTGACACGGTTTCTATAACATGATGTGGAGTTGACACGGTTCCATAACATGATCTGGACGTTGACACGTTCCATAACATGATCTGGACGTTGATACGGTTCTATAAATCTGGATGATCTGGACGTTGACACGGTTCCATAACATGATCTGGACGTTGACGTTGACACGGTTCCATAACATGATCTGGACGTTGATACGGTTCCATAACATGATCTGGACGTTGACACGGTTCTATAAACATATCTGGACGTTGACACGGTTCTATAACATGATCTGGACGTTTGACACGGTGACACGGTTCCATAACATGATCTGGACGTTGACACGGTTCTATAACATGATCTGGACGTTTGACACGGTTTCATAACATGATCTCTAGACGTTGACAAATGAGGATGAGCTTGATATAGACATGATGCCGTTGACTTCCACTGCGGGTTTTTTCTAGACTACGCTGACTTTCATAATATATTCCACTGCGGACGCTGACTTTCATAATATATTCCGGAAACAGGCTCGAGAGGCACAGACACCTGCAGTGCCGGTCAGAAAATCCGATCAATACTCTCTGAGACACGTCCCTTTAAGAGGATGAAACTCGATTGTGTTTCAGATCTTTTCAACTGCGCCCGTAGCAAACTCAACTCTTCGAGTAGGAGCCGGTTGGGTCAGGAAAAAATAACACAAATAAATGTTTTTTTTTTAACGGGAATCGAACCCACGACCTCCCAGTCGGGAGTTCGCGACGCTAACCACAGCACCACCGTGGTTGGCTCAACAGTTTTTAAAACATTCCACGAAAATATTTCACTTCGAAGACAGAAACTTCTGTAAAAGTAACTCTACAAAGTTTTATGTTTCTGTGGAAATTTGGCCATAATTTTGTCAACGATTAAAACAAGTTCTGGATCCGCCGACTGATCCGGAGCTGGTCCGGACCTGCGCCAATGTTTTTGTTTTGTTATGTTTCGTTTTTTTTCCCCTCAGTTCGTGCCAGGACTACGTTTCGTTTTTTTTTGTTTTGTTTCTTTTTTTTTTTTTTCGCATGGAGCTTCATTAACATCACTTCATCGGTACTTCATTTTTTTTTAAGCTATAACCTTGCCAGCAAATTCTGGATCCGATTTTGGATTCGGACCCGTGCCAGCATTTAATAGATTCGTTCTCAGGACACACTCCTTTAATTTATTTAATTAATGTACTCATTTACTTGTTTCATTTGCTTGTTTTAATTCCACTTAGTCTAGTTTGAAAAACGTTTTGTTGGATATGTTCTGTTTTGTTCATATACTTTGTGTAGTCTAGTTTGACAACGTTTGGTGAGAATAGATTTAACAGCGTTCCTGTAATCTTCCTAAGAGAAAGGAAACGAACAAGAGTCGTGGCAGAAAATCCCCTTGGCTGACACAGACACGACGACGGCCCTATACGGCATGTCCTTTATCGACCAGCCGACCACGAAGGGCCATGTCAGGGCACGTCATCTTGTCCAAAATCAAACCCCTACACAGACGCTGAACAAAACAAAAAAAACATTTCCACAACTGGGTCAGTTTCTAAAAGACACAAAAACTGCTAATAAATCTTTCTTCCGTCAATCTAAGATCAGATGAAAAACGTTTCTTTCAGAAGCTCAAAAATAATAAATAAATCACAGGCGTGAAATATCTGTGGAAAAGATTTTCAGCGAGTCAGTAGGTTAAGTCTATAAGCACACACACACACACACACACACACACACACACACACACACACACACACACACACACACACACACACACACACACACACGCACACACACACACACAAACACAAAAAAAAGAACGCTTCAGGATGGCCGAATGCTTTTTTTTCCCTACCATCCGCTTCTCTGCCCACCGTCCCCCCCCCCCCCCCCCCCCCCCCGTTCCCCCCGTTCTGACCGCGACTAAAAGCTGTACCAACCTTTTATCAAGCGGTGGTGGGTGGGGTGGGAAATCAGGCGGGGGAGGTAAATACACCTGTGTGTGTGTGTGTGTGTGTGTGTGTGTGTGTGTGTGTGTGTGTGTGTGTGTCGGTCGGGGTGGGGGGTGGGGTGGGCATGGAGGAGGATAGGGATGAGGGGGATGGGAGATAAGAAGATGGGTAGCATGTTTTTTGTGGCCTCGCTGCCAAACATCCATAGCACACCACTCTGTGCGTGCGCGTGCGCTCGCTCGCGCGCGCGCGCGCGCGTGTGTGTGTGTGTGTGTGTGTGTGTGTGTGGTGTGTGTGTGGTGTGGTGTGGTGTGGTGTGGTGTGGTATGGTATGGTATGGTGGTGTGGTGTGTGTGTGTGTGTGTGTGTGTGTGTGTGTGTGTGTGTGTGCGTGTGTGTGTGTGTGTGTGTGTGTGTGTGTGTGTGTGTGTGTGTGTGTGTGTGTGTGTGTGTGTGTGTGCGTGCCCGTGTGCGTGTGCATGCGCGTGTGTTGTGTGCACGCGCGCGAACGCACAGTGTGTGTGTGTTCTTTACCGTTTCTATCATTAATTTTCCCTCTTTGTTGTTCTCTCTCCTTTCTCCCTGCTTCACTGACATAACAAATGCATCCCACGTACACATGAAGAAATTGGTCGAGATTTCACAGGTGTCTTAACACTTAACAAGTTGTTATCGTTATCGTTAGTTTTATCGCCATCGTCAGTTGTTATCGTTATCGCTGTTGATAATGAGGACGATGACGATGTTTTTGCGATGGTGGTGTGCATGAGTTGATTCGTTGCGAGTGTTTTATTTTGCTGCATTATTTACAAATCCCAAGGGCTTGTAGAGTTTCGACGAAAAGGGGTGCAGGATGAATAGGGCCGTCCGGAATGAACAGCGTGGAGATAATGCCATCGACAGACCAGGCACAAAACACAAACACAACTGCAGCATCAACAACAAAAGAATTAAAATAAAAAGAAACAACCAACCAAAAGCGAAACAATTCCTATTGACTACACGGATGTTGTTGATGGTTGGACAGAGCCATCCTAGACGGCGAGCCTTCTGCCATTGTTTGTTCACGGGGATCACTCGAAAGCAGACAACAATTTGAGCCGATGCAGTTATCAGGGTACCCAGCAACAACAAAACGACAAACTCGGGTGTCCGCACCCACGCGGTGAGTTTGATTGAGTCAGTGTAACGCCGCCAGAATCACCCTGTACCCGATGTACTGCCGGCTCACCCGCCCCTAGAACATGATTTCTCTCCCTTGTGTGCGAGTTTTCCTTCCGCTAAAATCAAAGGGAAGTGAACCAGCAAGCACCTTTACGACTGCCGAATAAATACTTAAGCTGAGACATTTTCTGTTTACCTTAATTCCCTCTTTATATCTGACAGAGAGAAGCTGTCTTGCAAACGGAGGTTTATCTCGTGGGGTTCCGAGTAGGGGGTCGTCAACAGGGGGAGCTGCAAGTTCCGCCGATCTTGAGAACTTTTCAACGCGGGAGCCGAGAAACTCGATTTCAACACGGAGAGGCTGCACACCAAAAAATTAGTGCGCCAAGACCTTACTTAAGGAGTCGAGTATCTGTAGACTGGCACAATTAGACTGTTTTAAAGATTTTCATTTGGTCTGAAAGTTGATTCACCTTTTCTTCTTTCATATGCACGTCAAAGTACACGCCAGATGGTTCCAAGCTGACAGAGTTAAATGCAAGCAATAGGGACTATTGGGGGGGAAACCACCTAGCGCAAAGGTAGGGTCATAGGTGAGTGCGAAGGCTTAACATGTGACGTCACACGAAAGGGAAACTCACGTATTTCTTGACTGTAAATGATTTCATCGGTGGAAATCCTTCAAAACAAGTGAAATGGCTAGGAGCAAAGGGTGGGATGGGGGTGTCTATTTGGTTCAACTTTTTGGTTGATATTTGAGCAACTCTTTCCAAACCTCTCACACGGA
>JADBJO010000579.1:437500-450000 GCA_016801955.1 Conus betulinus
CGATGGTAATATCTTTTTTTATGAATTCAGTTATTGCTAACTTATATCCTGTATAAGTTAGAGAATCAATATTGACACTACATTTTTCCTTGAAGTGTCCATGGGAAAGGGACCTGACCATTATCGTCAACAAAATGTGCGAGATAATAGACGCACTTGTTTTTAAGCATTTTAGAGAAAATGTATCTTTTCCCAACTTAAATAAGCTTGTTGAAGCAAACTGGTTCGGCAAGTAGTTCAGCGGGATATTTTTGGCAGACATTTTAATTAAAAGAAAAGTTTTGTAAGCTTCAAGGACGTCTACCCAGAAAGGATTATGTTTTTGTAAATTTTGAGACAATATCTGGACCATGTTTACTCATATGAGGCCAATGAGGGAAAGTTACTCAGAACACGTTTCCATTTGTGGTTTGATCTTTCAGTCCTACGGATCCAGGATAGTTTTAAAGATGTGACGTAGGTTTTACATCAGGAAAACCAGTACTTCATTTCGTATGCTTTTATGCACTGTTTTTCGACTGATTTTTTTTTCCTTTTTTTTATCCCACATAAACTTGTAACATTTTCTGGCATGTTGAAAAGAAAACTTCTGGTGGGTTCGGTAGAAACAGCCAAAGATGAATCAGCTTTGAAAGGATTATGGATGTCAACATTGCTAATCTACCTTGGGGTGTAACCCGACGTTTTACCCATATTTTGAACAAATGATTTACGTCTGCAAGTCTCTCTGCGTAGTTTATTTCTATCCAATCTTTCAAGTTGTTTGTGGACCATATACCAAGTATTCAAGCAGGCGATATGAACCTGTCTTCAAGAAGGATTAAGATGGTTTCCCACGTAGGCTGCTAGTGAAGGGATTAACACTTATGATATATTTCCCGTTCTTCTTTCCTCTCCGCGCGGGGGGTCCCGTTCTTCTTCTCCCCCCCCCCCCCCCCCCCCCCCTTTATTTATCTATCTTGTTTTTTTTTTAAAATCCTAGCCAAGTCATAACAATAGAAGAACGTTAGCCTGCACTATCCCCCCCCCCCCCCCCCCCCCCCCTGCTAAATTGTTCAACAGTCCATAATTCTGTGGTATTCTCGCCACCAAAGGTTCAAAAACAGAATCCCACAGCAACCAGCGAAGAGATGAAAATAAAAACAAAACAAAGTACAGTTAGGAATATTATGTTACCGAGTAACCAAAAATCATGCAGCATAATACAGAGGACAATCTTGGAACCTTTGCTAGGGATTCCATTTACGGATACAAGAGGGATCAGAAGGTGTCAACAATCGGAGTGGTACAGTTGTATTGTACTCATCATGCATTTTTAGCCACACACACACACACACACACACACGCACACACACACACACACACACACACACACACACACAGAGGGGGGGGGGGGGGGAGGGAGAGAGAGTTGGTGGCTAAGTTTTCAAACGAACCTGTGTTCAAGGCTTAATTGATGTTTCAAATGAGTAATCATCTCTGTCTCTGTCTCTGTCTCTGTCTGTCTCTGTCTGGTCTGTCTCTCTCTCTCTCTCTCTCCTCTCATCTCTCTCTCTCTCTCTCTCCTCTCTCTCTCTCCCTCTCTCTCTCTCTCGCTCTCTCTCACACTCTCTCACACACACACACACACACACACCACTCAACACGACACTTCATTTCAAACGCGCCTGGCGCGACGTCACATAAAAAAATATCGCAAACTAAATAACGATTACTCTGCCTACCCGTTTCTGCACAACCGCCCGTTAAAATTTAAAAAAAAAAAAAATGGCAATGCGCACACACACCTTCCAACTCTCAAAGGCTGCTACCCACAGTTCTTGATTTGTTTAAAAAAAATGTGAACAATCAAAATGCGCACTTTAATATAGACCATTCTTACAAAGCACGTTCGACTTAAAAAAAAAAAAATACTGAGTGGGCTTTACAATATGTTTAAATTTGCTCTGTCGATGAATGGTATTGATGTGAACATTCTTTCTACTTTCCTTCGGTATTTCCGCCACCCTTAGTTTTCTCTCTCTCTCTCTCTCTCTCTCTCCTCTCTCTCTCTCCTCTCTCTCTGTGTGTGTGTGGGTGTGTGTGTGTGTGTGTGCACGCGCGCGCGCGTGTGTGCATGTATGTGTGTGCGTGCGCGCGCATGTGGGCTATATGCAAACGTTCTCAATCTCACGCCTTATCTTCCGTAGCGCCCTGACTGTCCTGCCCATCCTCACACAATGGTACTGATGATGGGGTGGGTTTTAAGACCCGGCATCACAGAACTGCTCTCTTTCGTCTCTTTTTTTTTCTTATTTACATATTTATATAAAATATGTCAGGCAACAACATACAAGATTTCTCTAAACTTTATACAAGATTTCTATAAATTTGATACAATTTTATAAACTTGATACATTCCCCTAATTTCTTTTTTCTTTTAAGTTTGAAATGAAAAGGTTCTGTTTTGTTGTTGTTGTTTTTTATGCATGATGTATGAATTTTCTTTCTGAATCCTTGATTTCGTTTACTTCTCTTCATGGTTTTGTGAAAAAAACTGTAAAGAAAACTTTCAAATAATTCATATTATATCATTATTCATATGATTGAGTTTTACTTCGCCCATGCAAAGCATCATCTAAATGTTTCGAATTCTGAGGTACACGAAGCGGCCAAAGATATACTGCGAGTGTTTTGACTGACACTTGTAAGTCCTAGCATGTGACTAACGATGCTACTCATGGTTGTGATAAAGATAATACTCTATTCTACATCACCGCAATGCATGACTTATCCTGTTTAATCGTTTATTGTTTAGCACCGTGTAAGTGTTCAACAATTGTAATTTTTTTGTTGTTGCTTTTTAAGCTATCGCCTGACGGTGTACAGAATTTCGTTTCACGACACCCCCCCAACCAGACAAAGCAAGACCAAACGCAAACTTCTTTCCATTTTTTCAGTTCTTTTCCCGTGTAGAAATTATATTTCGACACTAACAAGGCACAAAAAAAAAATTGATCAACTCGACACCAACAAGATAAAAGCATCAGTCTAATGTCCATCCAATGTCTAAGTACACACGAAGCGGCCCAAAAACTCATTTTGCGTTTGTTCGCCGAGCAGCTAGATTTTGTGTGCCGGCAACAATAGAGCAATTAAAACAAAGCTGCTACTTACTTTCAGATTTCAGCAAATAATTCGTGACAACCCTCATGCAATGACTTATCAGTTTAAATACAAACCTAACTCACATTTACACCCCAAAGTTCGAAAAACAAAGAAAATACCAATCAAATCGCACAAAAAAATTCAAGCTTCAAACCAACCCTCCAATGGGGGGAAAGCTTTCCTAACATAGAACACGACCCGGAGTCCCTCGGTATTCATTTTTCTTCCCGTTGTAGAAAGCCGTTTGAATGCTTATCTTCGACACTAACAAGGCTGCCGCTGTGCGTGTGTGTGTGTGTGATGTGTTGGGGGGGTTATATATATATATATATATATATATATATATAATAAAACAATAAATTCCAAGGATAAGTACCGAGCACCATTCCAGCAACTTACAGAGCAGCTAGATGTTGCAATGACTGCAAGAAATATTGAATTATAAACAAAGCTTGCTCTATGTCTCAGATTGTAGAAATAGGGGGTTGATAAGCCTTCATATCTGCAGTGGTTGATGATTCTGCCTAACTGACAGTATGTTCTTGAGTGGGTGAATGGGGAATAATAAATGCTTCTCAAAATGAACCTTCAGCAAGCTTATAGTCTCCGAAGTGGGAGACCATCTCCAATGGGGAGGAAGCTCACTAACATATAACTCCTGGTCAGATACCGGTATTTCGAAACCTGATTGTTTCTCTCTCAGTGACCGCGGAAAGTGGTAATTTGACTCCTCTGCCTTTTTCGGTTTTAAAGAAGAATGCTATACCAGAAAAAGGCTGGTGTGCAATACCGTAGTATGTTTGTTGAGTTTCAAAAAAACCAACCAAAGGTGCCACCTAAGAAGCCAAAGAAAATCATGAAAGAGCAAAACAAACTACATTTTCTTGTGAAAAGTAGAAAAATATAAAAAGATAACCTCCTAAGACACAAGTGCTGAGGGCCAGTTCTTGGAATGAATATAAGCTTGCTGAAGGTTCATTTTGAGAAGCATTTATTATTCCCCATTACCCCACTCAAGCACATACGGTCCGTTAGGCAGAATCATCAACCACTGCAGATATGAAGCTTATTAATCACTCCCCCCCTCCATTTCTAACAATCTGAGAATTTTAAGAGCACGCTTTGTTTATAATTCATTATTCGTGCATCATTTCAACAATCTTGCTCTGTAAGTTGTCTGAAGTGCTCGGGAATTCCTTGAATTTAGTGTTTTATTATATTTACCCCATTACATTATTTTTTTTAGTCAGTTATCGTTTTATAGTTTCTACTTTTCACAAGAAAAATAGGATTGTTTTTGCTCTTCCTGATTTTCTTTGCTCTATGGCACTCCCCCACCTTTGGTTGGTTTTTTTTGACAACTCAACAAACATACTACGGTATTGCACACCAGCCTTTTTCTGGTATAGCATTCTTCTTAAACCGAAAAGGCAGAGGAGTCAAATTACCACTTTCCGCGGTCACTGAGGAGAAACAATCAGGTTTCGAAATACCGGTATCTGACCAGGAGTTATATGTTAGTGAGCTTCCTCCCCATTGGAGATGGTCTCCCACTTCGGAGACTATAAGCTTGCTGAAGGTTCATTTTGAGAAGCATTTATTATTCCCCATTCACCCACTCAAGCACATACTGTCAGTTAGGCAGAAATCATCAACCACTGCAGATATGAAGGCTTATCACCCCCCCCTATTTCTACAATCTGAGACATAAGAGCAAGCTTTGTTTATAATTCAATATATATATATATAATTAAAAATATTTTTAAAAAATAGAGAGAAAGGATAGTAAATGATAATAATGATAGTAGTAGTAATTATAATAAATACATGAATGCAATGAAAGTAACTGTGATTTAAAAAGAAAATGAGTAAGTGAATAAAAAATGATTGCGCTGGGTTATGGAGGAGGTGGTAGTAGTTATGCGTGGGTAGTTGTGAAAGGCGTGTGGGTAATGTTATAAAGGAGGGAAGGGGATGGAAGATTAAATGGTGATAAGGTACAATTGGGGGGGAGGTAGGTGGGTGGGCGGGGAGAAGGGTATGTGGGGGGTGGGGGGGAGAGAGAAGGAGAGCTCATATCTCTCCATCCACTATGGGGTGGGGGGTGTGGGAGGTTGGGAAGTTCATACAAATAGTGTTGTTGAAAAAGTGAACAATGGTGTGGGATGAGGCTCATTTAACAAGTGGTGTTGGCATTAATTTTTCTGAACACATGGACAGATAAGTCACTCTTCGTTCTTTGTTTGTACTGCCCTAAATGTTTGATGTGATCTTTTTTTCTGCCTGAGGAAGACCCAAGAGGACGAAATGCATTGCGTCTTGTCCCGTGCTTTGTTTGTCAATGTCCTTGCCGGTAACTAACCCCCCTCTCTTTCTAAATTTTGCTTCGTTCTCTGCCCTCAGTCACCCCATTTTGAAACAAAAATCTGTGAAGACAGTCGTGTTGATCGCCTATGCCACGGGCACTATGGTAGTTTTCAAAGCGTGAACTGCTCAACGTCACACTGACTCTAGCAGTTCTTCTGCGTTGTATTCCAGTGCGTTACAAGACTCCTTGTTAGTTACTAACCAAGACCCCCCCCTTCCCCCTACCCTCCCCTGGCCCTGTAGACAAGCTCCTTTTCACACACACACACACATGCACACACCGGCATGCCGCTTCTAGTCCAAATAATTGAAGGAGAATACAGTTTGTCTTTTGACTGTGGGACGTAGCAGTGAAATAACTAACAATCTCTCACCCCCCACCCACTTCCTCCCCCCCCCCCCCCCCCCCCCCCCCCCCCCCCCCGGGTATCAGGCGGAGCTGTTTCAAACACAAAACACCATCTTGTCAGAAACTTGAGTTAGCTTACACTGTGTTTCGCTCGTTCACACTTCAAAACAGAACAAACTAAAGTTCGCATACAAGTTTCCAGGGCGTGGGGGTGGGGGAGGGGCTCCGGGATTTCTGGAGCCCCCACCCCCACCCCGTGACCCCAGCCCCTCAGCTTTTTTTGCAACAGAACCCCCATTAGGACACTCCCTCTCCTGTATACTATCCGGCCCTGCGTGTTCTATTTCACAGCCTGCCACTAAATTAAATATATTTTGTTATCTATTATTCCATAATGCTATTTAGTCTGAGCTTTCTCCTTTCCTGAATTCTATTTTAGGATGGATGGGTTAGTATCACAAACTTGCAATACCCTACCTCTTCAGCGAAGGCCTTGACGGAGGAGTTGTTGGGAGTCTCGCCTTTGAAGCAGCACCGTCGGCACTCAACAGTCCTCCAATTTGCTGCGCCACCAACCCGCTGAACCTCGGACCAGAAACACGTTCCGCTGCCTGACACATCTCCAGTCCAGTGTTTGGGCCATTGCTGGCTGCGTCACGAAAGTCCTTCACTTCCAAACAGACAGGCTACACATTCTCAGCCGTCTCCGACATTCCAAAGTCACACGTCGAAGACGACGACAACAAACAAGCAGCAGTTAAGTCGAGAATGATTTCGAAAGTAAGAGCTGAAGACCGAATACTGCAAAGAGACAAACCGGTCGAGAAACTCAGCTGACACTCTCAGTGTTTCAAGAGAGCACAGAAAGATCAACCACTGCCCGGCACGGCTGACGCTCACAGATTGCACGTGCTTTTCACTTTCAACAACCTTGTCCACCGTCAACGCCGCCTGAGGGTTCAGTCACGTGGTCGCCAGTTTTGCTCACGATCACGTGTGCTCCTAACCAGCTCAGGTCATTGGGTGGCAGTGTCGTGTTTCGGCACGCGGGCGAGACCAGTGTCAAAAGCTCCACGTGAGAGTCGTCTGCCTTCAATAAAGATATCTGCTTGGTTTAGGGAGCCTTTGATTTTTGGATTTTTTTTTCTTCTTCATTTGGAAAGATTTCCTATCGCACCCCTTCTCGCATTTCCTCCCCCCCCCCCCCCCCCCCCCCCCCCCCCCCAGCCACCATCTCTCCCTCTACTGTCTTTCCGTTTGGAAGGATTTCCTTTCGTACCCCTTTATCGCACTTCATTACACTCTCCCTCATCTCCTACCACTCCCATTCCCTCTACCCCCCCTCCCCCCACCGCCTCATCTCCTCCGCCACCCCCTTCTTCCTTTATTCCTTCCTGTCCTTCCCCACCTTGCCCCCCGCTCCCTCCCCATTCCCCGCCTTCCCCATTTCCTTCCTGTTCAAGATCTCTTTTTCTGTCAAACATGACTGATGTAGGTGTATCAACACACAATGTTCCTAAGCGTGTTGTGACTTTTGCAAGTTTTGTGCATTGTTCCAGACCTTGATCTTTCATGAAAAAAAACCCCATTGTAAACGCGTGAAGGGGAAAGACAGGTGGGAATGGGACGAGGGGTGGATGGGGTGGGGGAGGGAAGCGCACGCTTTGCCAGAGACTAGGAAGTCTACTGTATGGCTCCTGTCCTTTTGGGAATTTCAGGGTACACGTCTAATAGGACGTTAATCTGACCATCCATTAAGGGGGAAAAAATCTTCAAAATCTAATTAGCCTAATGAAACCAAAATAAGGTCCTTAAAGGGAAACAAATCGAAAAATTACTCTAATGGAACCAAAGCAAGGCACAGAACACATATATTCATTGAAAACATAAATAAAATGAAAAAAAAAAAGGAACAATCGCCCAATGTTTATGATTGTTGTGCGGGTTTGACAGGGAATCTGTGTGATGATGGATCAGATGAGCACTGTGGATTTGTCCACAGAGCAAGAAGATAAGACACACAACAACTGCACAGGCAGATGAACACGCCTTATTATCTAGTAGATTAGCCGCCCCGCCCCCCCCCCCCCCCCCCCCCCCCTCCACTCCATTCCCCCCACCCCACCCCCGTCGTTATTTCTCTTCCCCTTCCCTTGTAACTCTCCCCCTTTACTTTGTCCCGTCTTCTCGTGTCTGCTCTCTCTCCCCTCCTTCCATTCCTCCCTCGAGCAAGATGATAATAGTAATGATAAGAAGAAGATGAAGAATAACAATGATGATGATGATGATGATGATGATAATAGTAATAACAATAAGAAGAAGATGAAGAATAACAATGATGATGATGATGATGATGATAATAGTAATGACAAGAAGAAGAAGATGAAGAATAACAATGATGATGATAACAGTAATAACAAGAAGAAGAAGAAGAAGAAGAAGATGAAGAATAACAATGATGATGATGATGATGATAATAGTAATAATGATAATAAGAAGAAGATGAAGAATAACAATGATGATGATGATGATAATAGTAATAATAATAATAAGAAGAAGATGAAGAATAACAATGATGATGATGATAATAGTAATAATAATGATGATGATAATAATAGTAGTAGTAGTAGCAGTAGTAATAATGGTGATGATGATGATAATGATGATGATGATGATGATGATTATGATGACGACCGTCGTCGTCGTCGTCGTTGTCACCATCACCATCACCGTCATCAATAATATTTGTATAATGCATATCGGGTCGAAAACTATTCATTGCGCTATTATACACTATTCAGACCGTTTATTCACAGATCCTCTCTGTCTTACGCACACACAATGCGGGGAAAACATCATTCCAAAGGCTTGGATGAAAAGACGAGGTTTCAGTCAGGCTTTGCAAACAGACCATGGCGGCTGTTTTCGTAAAGTGAGAGGCAATGAAATTCGGAATTGTTGAAGAACCAGAGCTGAAGCAACGCTCACCAACCAATTTTAAAATTCGCTTTGGTATCTTCAGGAGTTTCCGACTGGATGTGCGGAGAGCACGCAATGACTGGAATGTGCAGAATGCAGAGAACGGGTGTGTGGAGGAAGAGAATCATCAAAGAAACGGAAGGAGTTTACAATCAAGTCTCAGAATTCCAGGCAAATGGGTAAGACCCCCCCCCCCCCCCCCCCCCCACACACACACACACACACACATACAATACCCCCATGACTGCCAGCTCGAGAACCGACGGAACAAACACCTCTAACCTGATCCACCCTTATGCAGAACATTTATTATACATAGCGTCTCAACTGCTGACAAAACAGCGTGATTTCAGCCCATACCAACCTCCCTTTCAGCAATAACCCCAACAAAATGGACTTTTGCTAATATATTAATTGGCATCATATATGTGCTAAAAGGGAAATTGTATCAAAATTATCAGATTTCCGCCTATATTACATGATTGTTTGTTACTACTCTCTAGTGCCTGTCCAGTGATGTCGGTGCCAAATTGTATAACATGTGGCTGGATCGGGTGTGAAGTAGAAGTGGATGATTGGAGGAGAAAAGGGAAAGTTCATGGGAGGAGTACGGGGTTAAATGATTATAGGAGAATATATTTATTGTTAGTCTTATAGACTATTTCAGTGTGTGTGTGTGTGTGTGTGTGTGTGTGTGTGTGTGTGTGTGTGTGTGTGTGTGTGTGTGTGTGTGTGTGTGTGTGTGTGTGTGTGTGTATGGTGTATAATGGCGCAAAATGATAAAAGTGCTTGCGCTCTATGAGAGTTGTGTGTGTACATGTATTTGCGTGTGTGTGTGTGTGTGTGTGTGTGTGTGTGTGTGTGTGTGTGTGTGTGTGTGTGTGTGTGTGTCTATGAGTACCCCCACAGGTACTATGCAGTGGGTCACAGATTGCCGGACCACCTGACTTGCAGTGGTCTATTGACTGTAGGATTTGGATTACAAAATTGCTTATCGTTTTTGTGTTGTTGTTGTTGTTTTCGCATTTTGATATGCTTGGGCTGCATTTTGGTAATTGATGCCAAGTGACTCTACCCAAGTGTGCATTTTTTGATTGTTAACTATCTGTCTCATCTTGTTGATTTTTTCCCCTCTTCTTTATATTGTTAACATTTTCTACATTTGTTGTTTTTGTCTGAATTTATCAGGTAACACTTGTATTTCTTTCTTTTCTTTGAGGTCGTGTTAGTCCTCAATTCACCACTTTCATACTTAGAATCTTGGTAATTGGTACAACTGTGTGTGGATTTAGGTGTCGATCAATTGCCTCTCCTACACTTATCTGGGTATCATATGGGTATTTGTTGTATGTGTTGAGAATCCACAAACATTATCTTTTCTTGCTTTCTCAGAACGAACACGTTTCTGTGTTCAAACGTTTATTACTAGAAATATTTTCTATTAGCACTTTGATTGTGATTTTCGCTTATTTTCGCTTTTCGCTTTTGATTAATATAAATTATATTAGTCTTTTTCTTGTATATTGTTTAATTTTGCTTAGTCTGACTATAAGACTTGCTCGAGGCCTCGGTATCTTTGCTCAGGGCTCGAGCGAGTGTGTGTACGTATGATAAATATATACATATATATGTATAGATACATATAGATTCTTAAAAATTCCATTTCATTTTTTGTTATATATAGTTAAAATTTGAGAAAACTCTTCTTCACTAAGTCCACAACTAACTGCAACATGTCGTTAACTTTGGACACATGGCCTACTAAACAGGGACTCCGAATAGGCTATTTGAATATCAACAACTCAAGAAATAAGAAAGACGATGTTGCAACTATTCTCCATAACAATGGTAACAACTTTCACTTATTTTGTTTTGCGGAATCCCGTTTGTCCTCAGAAATAGCAAATGCTGATATGAGCATACCGGGATATAAAATAATTAGACTTGATCCGTGCAAACCTAAAAGTACAGGCCTACTTTTGTACGTAGCATCTTCATTAAACTGTAAAAAACTAAACAGCCTTGAAAACTATGGGATTGAATCTGTATGGATTGAAATCAGTATGAAAAACAATAAACCACTTTATATAGGATTTTTTTATACAGAAATCCATCTGAAACTTTGGACTGGCAAGATAAATTTCATGTTCTCATGGATGAAGTAACAATGCTAAGCCTTGAAACTATTATTTTGGGAGACTTTAATATAGATTTAATGAAACCTAAACCCAAGTGGCATCAAAACTACACCTTACACGGTCTTGAACAACTTATTGACATACCAACCCGTATAACTGAACAGTCAAGTACCTTAATAGATCACATTTATACAAACACAAAACAATCCATCATTGAAGTATGCTCTCCGCCATGTGGATGTAGCGATCATAATCCCGTTTGTCTGACGTGGTTCAAAACCGTATAAAATTCCAAAAGTAGGGTACAAGATAATATATTATAGGAGCTTTAGAAACTTTAAGGAAGAAGATTTCCTTTCAGACCTTGCCACAGCACAATTGGAATATATATATACCAAATAAGAGATCCTGATGATGCAACTGAATTTTGGATTAACACATTTATTTCTGTGTAACAAACATGCTCCATTCATCAAAAAAAGAGTCAGACAAGAAACAAAACCACCGTGGATAACAAAAGAAATAGATATTGAAATTAACATAAGAAATCAGTTAAGCAATGCCGGAACAAATAAAGAATTCCGTAAACAAAGAAATAAGGTAAATTCAATGAAACGTAAATCTAAGCGTAATTACTTTCAAAAGATGTTAATTTCTACAAAGGATTCACGTCAGATTTGGAAAGCCATTAACATGTTGAATAATAAACAAGTCTCAAGAAATCAGGAAATTATCACAGATGTAACTGCAGATCAATTAAACAACCATTTTGCTAGTACAAAGAAAAAATTATATCACACGATAGGTCCAATGAAAATGACCTTGAGCATTTAAAACACTACCTTGATTTAAAAGAAATTAACTTTTCTTTACCCTCCAACCAATGACTGTTATGGACGTTAGTAAAAGTATTTCTTCTCTAAAACAATCAAGTACACGCGATTTAGATGGTTTAGATGCAAAAATACTAAAGATTTCGTGTCCAATAATTACTGATACACTAACATATTTGTACAATTTATGCATAGAGAAACAAACCTTTCCCTTGAAATTTAAGGAAGCCAAAGTAATTCCATTTTATAAATCTGGCGATAAGTCAATTCCATCAAACTATAGACCAATTTCTATTTTATCTGTTTTATCTAAACCTATATGAAAAAACACTTGCAAAAATTTACTATATTCTTACCTTACTAAAAACAATTTACTCCACGACGATCAATCTGGTTTCCGTAAAAATCATTCCTGCCATACAACCCTTGTACAGCTTATTGATAGCCTCTTATGTAGTATAAATGAAAATAAATTTACTGGCATTCTTTTTATAGACTTTGAAAAAGCTTTTGATGTAATAAATCGTTCTCTCCTGTTGCGTAAACTGGAACTCTACAAATTAACTCCAGAATTCATAAATCTCATGTCCTCATTTCTCTATGTAATAGGAAACAGTCAGTAACAGTCAACAATAAAACGTCAAACTTAATGTCTATCAAATATGGAGTACCACAAGGCTCTGTATT
>JADBJO010000579.1:457500-470000 GCA_016801955.1 Conus betulinus
TATTTTTTCCCCATAAAATAGTGCAATTATGGACATCCCCCCCCCCCCCCCCCCCCCCGCCCCCCCACCCCACCCATCACTAAATTCGGAATTCAGGAATCATTTCTAAATTATGGAAATTCCAGAAAAAAAATGGGAGGGTAGCAGCAATGATCTCTGAACGTCAGTGGTCTACGTCATCACTTCGATGACGCAACATCTGAGAGTGTCTCGTTTATTCTGGATGTCCTACCGATGACCGTTTGGTCCGAGTCCATGGTTATAGATAGGACCCCAAACGCTATGTTGTTCTCTACTCCACTCAAAGCTGCACCTGGCTTTTTGTCGTCAGATCAGCCACCGCCACAACATGTGCATCGCACAGTCCAGTCCTTGACTCACACTGTGGCTGAGTCTGAGACACAACCAATGTCTGCTTCTTTTGATCTTACACCACGATTCACACGACCTTCTTTTCTCTGTCGTGCGCAAGACGTTTCACTCCCATCTGGCGTAGAAAGACAGGGAGTCCGCAAGCCTTGCATAATCCTGCGACATTTGCTGACATATGGCATGGAACTAATGTACCGACCCCAAATTCCAAGATAAAATCGTTCTTTTCACATCCCCCCCCCCCCAAAAAAAAAAAAAAAAAAAAAAATTGATTGACTGACTCGGCTGATTGATTGATTGACTGACTGACTTTTTGATCCGTTGATTAACTTTACTGACCGATTGACTGGCCGATCTGTTGATTACTTGACTGACTGACTGACGAATCGATTGATTTGCTTACTGATTAATGGGCGGTCTGACCGTGTGACTGTTTGAATGACTGACTTACTGACCGACAGATTGACCGACTGACTAAAAGGCTGTCCGACTGATTGATGACGAATGAATGAATCAACGAACGAACGAACGACTGACTGACCGTTTAGCTGACTAATTGACCGACTGACTGACCAACTAGCTAATTGATTTATCTATGAAATAACCAACTGAATGACTGACGGATTAACTGACTGACTGGTCGACTGACCGACCGATTGTCTCGTGCCTGTGTATCTTCGCAGATGAACGCGTGTCACGTGCTGCAACTCCCTCTCCACCAATCATACGCTACCACCATCATCCCGCCCCACCCCTCTTCTCGCTTTCCAAGCTGTCCAAGCGTATCATCATCAACCTCTGATAAGACGTCCACATGGGGAGAACCATCTCAGGACAGTGGTGAGGAGGGTCACGGGGGCGGGAGGGATAGTCTGGAGTTAAATGTGGGGGAAGGCTGATGGGCGGGGGGGGGGGGGGGGGGGGGGGGGGAAGGTGGGGACGGGTCCAAGTCAATAGTATACCGCTTAAGTGACATGACAATGTTGCTTGTCGGTGGTCGAACTCACAACTTCAGAAAGCCGAGCTGATCAGCCGCAAACTGTCCAGGGTTTGAAAACGTCTTGCTAACGTTTGACTAGAACGGTTCTGCTTGCCTAAACGACGATGAATAAGTGAAACGTTTTCCGAAAAGAGCAGGTAACTCGCGTGCTATCTCTCTTTTCTCTATCGAAGGACTGTTGAAGACGATGACACAACTGAAACAGGTCTTAAAAATATCCAGTGAGATGAAAGTGTGTTATCGTACCTAAACAAATAATACGAATGAGATATATATATATAGCTGAACAATTAAGTAGTGGGGTAAAACAAGTGCAGGTTAACAGTTCTTCCATCATTACAATAAAGTTTTGGCAAAGATTTGAAATCGAGAGAAAAAAAAAAATTAAAATGAAGTAAATGGGAAAATGTATATCATAAATATGAAAACCCGTTCACTAGCTGCATGAGGAGATATGAAAACCCTTTCACTAGCTGCATGAGAAGACTATCGCAATCTCTCTCGAAGACATCGCCTGCTCCGAGGCTTGAGGAGACTATCGCAATCTCTCTCGAAGATATCGCCTGCTCCGCAATCTCTCTCGAAGATATCGCCTGCTCCGAGGCTTTTCGTCCGCTGAATCTGACTCATCAGAAACACACGGCTGATTGTACCTGTCCTCTGACGTCAGATAGAGACACACCACAGTCCATAATTCTGTGGTGTGTTCCGACCGCCAAGGGTTCGAAAAAGAATCCAACAGCACCCCCAAAGCAGCCAGCAAAAGATAGTAGAATTAAACAAAACGAAAGTGTGGAGAGGAAAAAAGTTGTTGAAAACTAAAAACATTACGCAAACAGTATAAAATGTAAGGGACAATCTTTGAGCCTATGCTTGAGGATCCATTTAAGGATGCAAGGGAGATCAAAAGATATAGAATAGTCTGAGTGGTCAGCACTGCTGTTCAATAGCCCAAGCATTGTCAGCTATATATTATAAAAATATTATGTATATATAGCATTGTCAGCTATATATATATATATATATATATATATATATATATATATATATATATATATTATAAAAAGTCGAGTTTGTCTGTCTGTTCGCTTATACACACCCACAGTTTTAGGCCGATCGCCACCAAATTTAGTATCAAGTATCCTTGGTGTCCTATAAACCACAACGTCGGGTCCGTGATCACGTGACGCATTGCGTCGTGACGCAATTTGCGTCCACAGACGCAAAACTGGACGTCGGAACACTATACGACAGACAAACTCATCGGGGCGAGACGGGGTCGATGCGCGTAAGCGCTAGTATATATATATATATATATATATATATATATATATATATATATATATATATATATATATATATACATAGCATATTAATAAGTCAGCGAATCAATCAATTCGTCAGTCAGTCAGTCAAGTAATCAACAGACCGCCCAGTCAATCCGTCAGTTTTTTCTTCTCTCTCTCTCTCTCTCTCGCTCTCTATGTGTATGTATGTATGTATGTATGTGTGTGTGTGTGTGTGTGTGTGTGGAATCCGATGAGAAACGCCACCATTTTGTTCGTGTGCGAACGACTCCTGAAGAATAGTGGAGTTTTACGTCCTCATAGCGAAAGCTTTTAGGGACGTGTAGTCTTTGGTCTCCTGAGGACCGCCATAGGACGTTTTAACTGCTCGCGGCAAACGAGTCGTTGCGCAGCCCCAGGTCTGCTCTACACAGCTCCGCCCCCCGACAATCCATGATCCCTGCATCCCCATCTGCTCTTCCACCCTTCCTGCTCTCAGCCCCCATTCCGTCCTCCTCTCCCCGCGCCAGCGTTTGAGCGTTGATAATATCGGAGAGAGAGACAGCGCGGGCTTGCTTGAGAGACAGCACGCGAGGTATATGATGGGACCAGGTGTGACGGGGACCTGGGCAGATGACAGAGGCAAGGAGAGGTGGAGTGACGGAGGCCCTGGACCTGTCATGTCGTGTGGACCAGCTGCACGGCGGAGTTCCGGCCCACGTTCTGGTGAGTCAGTTCTGTGGGCACGTCTTCGTTTGTCTGTCTGTTTAGCAGCAGCAGCAGCAGCAGCAGCAGGAGTAGCTTTAGAAGTAGTAGGAGTAGTAGAAGTAGCAGTAGCAGTAGTAGAATAAAGTAGCAGCGGCAATGGTAGTAGTAGTAGTAGTTTTGCATAATAGTGGTAGCAGTAACAGCGAGGCAGGAGCAGAGCTGTAACAATAATCTTTGTTTCTGTGTGTTGTCTGCGTGCATAGATTGTATTTTTTTTTTTTTTTGTTTTTTGTTTGTTTGTTTGTTTGCTTGTTTTTGTTGTTTTCTTGCTGTCGTTTTTCATCATAAATGATGTTTTCTTTTGAGCTTAAAACTGCTCAAGACACACCTCTGCAGATACTGATATCTTCTTCCTCCTCCTCCTCCTCCTCCTCTTCCTCTGCCCCCCCTTCTCTTCTCTTTCTTCTTTCTTCTTTCTTTCTTTCTTTCTTTCTTCTTTCTTTCTGTCCTCTTCTACTTCGTCTTCTTCTCACGTGGTGCTTCTTTGTGAAATCGCAGCCGCCACAGATACATCTCTGAATATCATAGTGCTATTTTTTTCTTCTTCTTCTTCTTCTTTCTTTCTTTTATTCTTTCTTTCTTTCTTTCTTCTTCTCCTTGTCCTCCTCCTCCTCCTTTTTCTCGTTTCATTCATCTCAATTGTAATTTTTTTTTTTCTTTTCATTCTTCTTTCTTCTTGATGTTTCTTCTCCCTTCTCGTCATTCTGCTTCCTCTTTCTCCTTCATCTTCCCTATTTGGATTCTTCTCCGTCTTCTGCCGACTCCTAAATTTGGTTCTTGACAGGTACAAATAGAGTCAAAAGTAATACAGAGAACAAATTGCTCGCTCTCCAGTGTTCCATTTGTTGTTGTTGTTGTTGTTGTTTGTTGTTGTTTGTTGTTGTTGTTGTTGTACCCTGGCTTAAAAGACTCCAGGGATCATCCGAACAGCCGAAGTACTTGAACACTATGGTACAAATGTATCAGCTGGGGATGAGAACATTACGTGTGTGACCGTTCTTGATTACCCCGCCACATGGGCAGCCGCACTCCGACTTCGGGGGATTTTGGAGACTGATAATGTTATGCTAGGAGCTTGTCACAACTGAAGACAATCCCTGCATAACTATGCTGAGCATAACAACATTTTGATGTAGCCTCGGTGTTGTAGCCTATGTGTTCCATTTGAGCCATCAAAACCTGAAAGGGGAGGATTTTCCTGCAATCTCCATTAGGTTGTTGGACTGTGCCGTCAGTTTAACAGGCAAATGATTGCAGGTCGCTGAACTCTGCAGTCATTGGGCGTCACGACCTTGCATGTTACCATCTTTGGTAACAAGCGACAGCAAGCTGCCTCCAAAGCATGTAGCTTATTACGCTAGAGGCCGTAGCCTTTGTTCCCTCACACACACACACACACAGCCGGCTGAGGACGATCTGTAGGTGTCACGGAAGGGCAGACAAGACGCCTCTACAGTCCCGTGGGGGAAACGAGCGTGGGCGCTAGGTGTTCCCGATTCCATATCGAGCGGAATGTTCGCACTGTACACTTTCTGGGATGAAACAAATCCCATTCTATATCTGTCATGATGAAAAAAAAAAAGTTCTTTATCATGCTGTATGTATGTCCAGTTGGTTCGGCCCAAATCACGGAAAAATCCATTACCTTCCAGCTGGTTGAGACGACACGGTCTTGTCAGTGTGCAAGGTGTGACTCTTGCTGTGACAGGTTTCCACAGGTTCAGCTAGGCCCAGTTTCATCCGCTTTAACAGTATTTGTCAACAAACAGATCATAATTGGTGTGTATAATCATATAAATATCTTGCTATGTTTCTTGTTGCTATATCTGTAACGGGACTTCTTTTTTTTTTCCGAACGTGATGACCGCTGCGTTGGACGCTTTACAAGCCACAGTTTAGATGTCATTTCGAAGCAAATGTAAAGAAATTTGCGAGGAAATTGTTTTCTTTCATGAATTAGTCTCTATTACTGTTACGGCAGTGAAATTCTGGTGAAAATGAAAAACAGTATGCTAAAGATACAAAATGAGTGTTAATGTATAACGGACATTGAAACTGTAGTGCTCATGTCTGGTGTGTGTGTGAGCAATTGGAAAGATTATTTTTAAAAAAAAAACTTGTACACTGTTGTAACCAAAGATGTAATATCCAAAAACTGAAGAAATTCACAAAGGAAGATCAATACCTGATGTTTTTGATGAACTTTTTGACGTTATAAAAAAAAATCAGTTACAAACGTAAATGCACAGCAGTTCACCTTTGTTGAAACAGATGCACTGTACGACCAAGTCTGGCATTTCTGTCGTCTATTCCTGGGAAAAATTTACTCTGTCAACTTAACGAAAACGACTGCATTTAAGCACGAGAGTTTCAGACAAATATTCTACAAAAGAACTCTTGAAACGAAACGCATAAAAGGGTAAGTTATAACCCCTACTATGCACAGTCCATATGCGTGACTTGCCCTGTAAAATGCCTGGAAAGGTGGTTCTCCTTTGATACGCCGATGATGTATACGCGTGTGGGTTTGACTTAATAGAATTTTAACTCCATATATATATTTTTTTTACTTTGCATCAAAGATTTCTTTTCAGATACTTTGCGTGTATGATAAATCATGTTTACATTGGTAGAGAGAGAGAGAGAGAGAGATTATGAGAGAGAGAGATTGAGAGAGGAGAGAGGAGAGAGGAGGAACACCGTTCTTATTAATAGATGTGCTGACCCATCATCACCGAAGCATCCGTTCACGATGGGCAATATTCCTCTCCAGTATAAGACATCATACAAATGATTCGGAGCTCATGTAACAACTGAAATTATCTACGAATGAACTTGTAAAATCCATACCAACTGTGGCAACGATGGCCATTTTTTATTTTCTAAACTGTACGTACACAAACAGGGGGACAAGATCCATCACACATGTCTCTCTCTGATGAAATCTAAAACCACAATACATTAATACAATGCAATATTTATTCCTTTTGCCCCATTGGGGTATGGAGGAAGGGTGTGTTGAAAGCAATACAGGAAAAGGAAAACAAAGAAGCCGAAATAAAACCTAAATTGCTAGTAAATGCTGACACAGACCAACAATTTACAACACTTGAGATAATTTAATATACTTTGACCATAGAAGCATTTGTTTTCGATTAGTAGAAATCTTTGACGACAGAAGCATTTGTTTGCGATTAGTAGAAATCGTTTGGCAAAAATTACAGACAGATTTTGGGGAGAGAAATCTTTTTGGCAAATGCGTGTTGCGCAAATTAACGTATGACGAACATTCCATGATAAAATGAAATTCATCACCTGTTGCAGACATGTCACGTTTATTACATAACCTTTCTTCTTTTGGAATAGCAAATCAACGATCTACTTCATTTGGCAATTTATGATTAGAACATCTCAATTTGATAAGGGGGTAAATATAAACATCTGATAAGCTAGAATATATTTTCTCCTCCTTAAAATCAGATTCATAAAATTTGTAAAAAAAAAAATATTTACTGCTAGTTTCAATGTCAAGTTGTCACGTTTGACGAAAAGAACATTGCCAACTATTTTTGACATTCCTACATAATGTTTTGACGTCTGTAAAAGATTGATTGCTCCAAACACAGTAAAACCAGATTCTACAAGTATGTTTTTAATGCACGTTAACCAGGGAGACACAGTTACTGCGATATTGTGCAAATGTAACATAAAAGAATAGAACCTAACCGACATTTTTTCAACAGGAGATTGAACCAAACTAGCCCAAAATCGAATCATTCGGACAAAGACTAACTGATAAAGGGTAACGTCCTGTTTCACCATAAATAATGTTTGTCATTGTACCTCTTTTTAAGCGAAAGACAATATATTTTAAAAATTTTAGCTGAAATTTATAAGTGATATTCAAATTTTCGTATCCCCATATTTCACACCATATAATAATACTGGGACAATCATTTTATCAAATAAATCTAAAAAATAAAAAATGAAAAGGTAAATCCTTTGTTCTGCCTTTTGTATCAATGTAAACGTGGCTAATGATGCCTTGTCAAAAGTGTTTTTGCGCCCGTGCACGTAAGGACTGTTGTTTGATGTGCTTTAATAGTTCTCTAAAAGAAGAGAGAGAATGCCAGGATCAGAACTGGCGGTTAGTTGATCCTTGTGCACGTGGGAGGCCATAGTTGCTCGACGACAAAATTATTTTCTACAACTGAAATTACTATCAGTGTTTAAAAATGTTAAATGATACAAATGAAAACAAATTTACCAGATCTATGCATTAAACATTCGCACACCAACTGAAACATTGTATCTCATGATCTCTTCGTTTTCCTATTTCCATTGACATCTTAAGGTACTCCGTCTCCATTTGTTTCATGTTGTTTTGTATGACATAATAGTAGATGCTGAATCGTAGCTGAGGAAAAATACACATTAGCGCCTGTTACAGTGTATATACACATTAAAAACAACAAGAAAAGCAACAATAATACCTCGGACAGATGGACACAATAGCAAGTAACTAAACCCATACACAATAAAGAAAATTAAAAAAAAAAGAAAGACTCGTATACCAATTGGCAATAAACCAGATAAAAAGAGCAAAGCACCCCCTCCTCCCTCCACCAACAAATAAAGGAGTAAAACCCGTCGACGCTTAAGATAGCTTTTGCGCCTTATCTGAGCGCAGATATCGGTTTGCCTATGCGCT
This sequence comes from Conus betulinus, assembly GCA_016801955.1. Classification (NCBI taxonomy): domain Eukaryota; kingdom Metazoa; phylum Mollusca; class Gastropoda; order Neogastropoda; family Conidae; genus Conus; species Conus betulinus. The sequence goes on from JADBJO010000579.1 coordinate 465,638, forward strand.
TAAATCTTTTTGACCATTTATGAAATTTGATGTAATTCGTTAACGCTTTCAAAGCAGTAAGAAAGAGAAAAAAAAGTACACCTTGAGTACAAAGAGAGGGGAAAAAAATAGGAATCCAAGGAGAAAGAAAAAAAAATTACCCCCCCCCCCCCCCCCCCCCCCCCCCCCCCCTCTTATGAAGAAAGACGTGCAACGCACCAGAAATTCAACAACAACAACAAACACGAAACGGTTACTTATGTTCTACATGTAACTGCGACACAAACGCACGCGCGCGCGCGCGCGCGCGCACACACACACACACACACACACACACACACACACACACACAGATGACGCTCAAATTGTACTCTTTGAGAGAGAGAGAGAGAGAGAGAGAGAGAGAGAGAGAGAGAGTTCAATACTTATGAATGACATCATGATGCGTTCATGCAAACATTATAGCTAAAACAGTTTAATCATGATACTTTAATCAAAACATCATAACTAGAAACAAATTAACTGGTAAAGCAACACTGTACATATGAATGTTAAACGTCAACCTGACTCTGTACGGAAAGAGCTGTAGGAAAGAAACTTACCAGGAAAAAAATGCGCGCCTGCATGTGTGAATATGTGTGTGTGTGTGTGTGTGTGTGTGTGTGTGTGTGTGTGTGTGTGTGTGCGCGCGCGTGTGCGCGCGCGCGTGCGTGCGTACGCACGCGCGCATGTGTGTGTGTTGTGGGCGGGGCAGGGGGGAAGCATACGTGGGAGAGAGAATTTCTGGCCCGTCCCCCTCCCCCGCCACCTCAAACTAAAAAAAAAATATTATTATTGAAAAAAAAAAAAGAAGAAGAGGGAGGGAGTATGTGTAAAAAAAAAAATCATGCAAGTGATATCAATGCTGAATAAACAGTAAGTTGAATTAGGAAACGCAAACATACAGTAACCTCTGCAGACTTGTGCGCCTTCCATTCGATCAAACAATGGAAGAATACCAAATACAGATACGATACAAAAGGACGGTGAGAGATGGTCAGTAGGTCAAGTGAGGTAGAGCTTGTTATCGAAAAGATACCCAATGCGATTCTACATGAACACCACCAGTTACACTTAAATATGAGAAACTATTAACATGTAATAACTATCAGTTCTGAAATACCTGGTAATAACAAACTTTAAAACGTAAAACAACAAATTCCAACACAGAAATGAACCAAGCCATACATTTCTCGGGCGTTTGTCACGCAAGAAAAAAGTATGAGTGGTACAGAGTAATGATATACGTGTGAGCTTCATAACTGTAACTGTCATTCTGTCGTCACAAATTAGAAATATAGATTGAAGAGATTGAAGGAAACGTTTACGTGCTCTGAATGCCAACCATTTCGGGATTGGTTTCTCCCCAAACAGACACATTTGCACAACTTACAACTTCGTTTTTTGCACTCACACAAAAAATGTCTACGCGAAGAAAAGGCGCTCGCACACACACACACACACACACACACACACACACACGCTCTCACATACGCCACCTTACTTCATCTTCCTTGGGGTTGCCATCATACTTCATGTAATGGACTTAACCCTTTAGAAAAGAAAGAAATAAATCACTCAGTTTCACACTGGTTATACGTCTCTGAGAGAGTTGCTCAAATTTCCAGACCAACACTACACGTGTGTGTATCTCTCGGGCCTGGTTGACGCCGGGACATGTGGAAGGGAGAATAGAACGTATCATGAAGTCTCAGGCAGGAACGGTTCTCCAAAGCATCTTCTACTTCAATATTACCCTTTCATTACGAAAAACTCTCAAATCACGTGACCCATCATGTCCCACCTTCGTGCTGAGCTCACTTTCGACTTTCTCGCCTCAACCACGTTTGTGGTGACGTCATCTCTAAAATCAAGGTCATCGGTATCAGCAAAGTCGTGGGGACTGTCGTTTGATGGACATGATGTCATCATCCTCCGATTAGGCCGCTCACTCACGGAGACTCCGTGACCCAGCAATGACGGTTTTCCATCGGAGGCTTAGGAGATGGTGCTCCAGGCATGCTGGATCAGAAGAAGGCACCTCCGAACACCTACCGAAATGATCCCACCGCAGTGCTGCGTCTCCTCTGACGGGTTGCCTAGAGACGACTTTATAGCGGTTGCTCCCTGTACATTGTGGTGCTGGTGCAGCGACTGGTCAAGCCTATGTGCATGCTGTGTGCAGAGGAGGATCCGGGGTGAACAGTGTGGAAATACCTCTAAGGAGACACGAAGGACGAGAGGGCAAACCCTCTCCACCCTCCTCCTTCTTGCAAAAAAAATATTAGAAATGGATTTAACTTTGCTTCTCCGTTCCTTGATTACTCATGTCTGTGGATTTGGTGAAGCTGCTGTCTTGCTGGAAACCACTTTAAAGCTGTGTCGAACACGATCGACAAGAACATGTATATACGCACCTGAGGCTCACCGGCATTCGCAAACGCAAGTATACACAGCGAGTACCCACACAAATACCGTATCACCGTTCTAGACTCCATTCTCCCTTATTTCCTCGCCTGACTCCTAGGGAAGACGTTAAGCTAAAGACAACACTACCAACAAGCAAGTACAATAACAAGAGAGAGAGAGAGAGAGAGAGAGAGAGAGAGAGAGAGAGAGAGAGAGAGACAGAGAGAGAGACAGAGAGACAGACAGGACAGACAGACAGACAGAGAGAGATTTTGTTAGTAATAGGCTAAGTATTATCATCGATTTATATTTCGATTTTATAGTTCTTTTTATTTGATTTTTCGTTTTCATTTTGTATTGTACTTTCTCTTCTTCTTCTTCTTCTTCTTCTTCTTCTTCGTCGTCGTCGTCGTTGTCGTCGTCGTCGTCCGTCCTCTTTTTCTTCCTCCTCCTCCTCCTCCTCCTCCTCCTCATCATCATCATCATCATCATCATCATCATCATCATCGTCATCATCATCATTGTTATTATTGTTAGTATCATTGCTGTTATTATCATTACCATTATTATCATTATCATTATTATTATTTTCATTATTATTATTATTATCATTATTATTATTACGATCAGCATCAACATGATCATCATCATCATCGTCATTATCATCAACGTTGTTGTTGTTTATTGTTGTTGTTATCAGACCATCACCACCACCATCATCATCATCGTCATCATCATCATCGTCATCATTATCGATGAATTATTTATTATTATTATTTTTTTTTTTTGATTATTTTTATAAATTCATGTTGACAAATCTTTCGTTCCTCCCTCTTCCTCGTTTTGTCCTTTCTCTTCAGATCCAATCTGCGATTTCAACTGACGTACGACACACTCCCCACAGGTTTACACGATCGACCAAAAACTAGGTCATGATTTCCGCATTTTGTTTCTTTTGTGTTCGTCTCGCTTAGTTGTTCTGCTAGAAGAAGACAAACAGGTTGAAACTCGCTGTGTCAGTTTTGCGATGTGTTTGTTCCATGAATGTGGCGGTCAGTAACCTTACGTTTGCTCTCTCATCACTTCAAACACCCGTCTGTTGTCTTCCTATTTTGAAACTACCGTGTTCTGTCGCACCTTTAGACTAACACCATGTTTTTTCTTTTCTGCTGCCATAGCCGGTGACATTAACAACATTGTACTGCAAAACTCTTGTTCGGAAACTGTGAAACGCAAAGAACGAGGCAGACTGACGTTGTGGTTCTACGTGCGGTTTTACCTGTTGCAGAGACCATGCGGCCAGGCAGCCACCCGGTACTGCGGCCCTGTCTTCTGCTGCTGGTCGTCACGTCATGTAAGCATCACTGCATGTCGACTTACTCTTGTTCGAAATACCCTCTAGGGAACGCAAAGAACGAGGCAATAATTATGTGTAACGATGGTTCATTTGGCTGTATATGGGTTACAAAGATGAACTGAGCTTGAAAGGATTTTTTTTTTCTTATTTCTTTTTCACCTTTTTCTTTCTGTATGTCTTTCCTTCTTTCTGTTTTTTTTCTTCCTTCTTTCTTTCTTTCTATTCGTCGTTTTTTTTTTCGTTCATTCGTTTATTGGTTCTTTCTTTCTTTCATTGCTGTTTTATTTTCCATTATTTCTTTCTTTCATTCTCCCTTTCTCTGCCTGTCTTTCTTTCCTCCAGTTTTCGTAGTTCTTCCTCTAACCGATTCATTCATTCTCTCACTTATTAATTCATTCTTTCCTTCTTTCTTTGTGTCTTTCTTTTTTTCTTTCCTTCTTTCTTTTCTCCTTCCTTTTGTGCCTCATTAATTCATTGATCTATTTATTTATTCATTCATTTCAAAACTTCTCTCTTTCTTTTGTCCTTTATCGTGGTGAGAAAATCTATTGTTTTCTTTTTGCTTTTCCTTTTTCTCTT
>JADBJO010000579.1:475000-490000 GCA_016801955.1 Conus betulinus
CATAAAGTCAGGCACTGTAGTAGGTTAATTTGAAATTTCCGTGTCGATGAAGTCGTCACGTCATTTGACATATGACGTGTCCATAAGTCGTCACGTTAATTTGATATGTATCGTGTCCATGAAGTTGTCACGATAGGTTAACTTGACATTGTACATGTCCATAAGTCGTCATGATAGGTTAATTTGACATTTGACGTGTCCATAAAATCGTCACGTTACTTTAATTTGACGTTTAACATGTCCATAAATGTCATCACGATAGGTTATTTTTGACATTTTAGCATGTCCATAAAGTTGTCAGGATAGGTTAATTTGACATTTAATATGTCCATAAAAAGTTATCCCGATAGATTAATTTGGCATTTAACATGTCAATACAGTCATCACGATAGGTTAAGTTGACATTTAACATGTCCATAAAGTCATCACGATATGTTAAGTTGACACTCCGTCTGTTCACAAAGGCAGCCACACAGTAAGGTCATTTAGCATTTCTACTGTCCTATAAAATCAGCCACGGAAGGTTAATTTGACATTTTAGATTACATCAACACTCCACTGGTATGTCAAGTCAGCCACAGAAGGTTAATCTGAGATTTCACTTCAAAAAGGCAGCAACTGTCTGTTAGTCTGACATTCTATCAATCTATAAAATTAGCCACTGCTCCACTGGTATGTCAAGTCAGTCATAGAAGGTTAATCTGAGATTTCACTTCAAAAAGGCAGTAATTGTCTGTTAGTTTGACATTCTATCAATCTATCTATAAATTAGCGACTATATGTTAATTTCACATTGAACCAGTCCATAAAATTAGCCACTGCCTGTGAATTTGATATTCTAGCAGTCCATAAAACTAGCCAATGTCTATGAACTTGACATTTTACCTTATAAGATCAGGCACTGAAGGTAACTTGACAGTCGACGAGTTCATAAGATCCACCACTGTGGGGTTAATTCGGTGCCACGTTAGTCCATAAATTCAACCAATATAGGTTTAATTTGACCACCAATCCATTCAATTAGCCACTGTGGGTTAATATGGCATCCCACCAGTCCATAAAATTAGCCACTGCAGGTTAATTTGGCATTCCACCACTCTAGGAAATTAGCCATAATAGATTAATTTCAAATTCCATCAGTCCATAGAAAGTAGCCACTGTAAGTTAATTTGACATTTTGTCAGTCTTACTTTTGACTTTCCACCAGTCCATTCAATTTGCCACTGCGGGTTAATTTGGCATCCCACCAGTCCATTAAACTAGCCACTGCAGGCTGAATTGACGTTTTGTCAGTCTATACATTTAGTCACTAACTCAATTTGACACTGCACCAGTCCATACAGTGAGCCCTTGTCGGTTCCAGTGAAAATCTACAGTCTTAAGAAGTCAGCCATTGTGCGTTAGTCTGGCATTTCACCAGTCCCCCCATACGTCAGCAACAATACATAATATTACATATACATGATATTACATGTACATAATATTACATATTATGGTACTGTGCCTGTCCATAAAGAGAGCTACAAGAGGCTACTTTAACATCAAATCAGACCATAGATTGTGTGTGTGTGTGTGTGTGTGTGTGTGTGTGTGTGTGTGTGTGTGTGTGTGTGTGTGTGTGTGTGGTTGTGTGCTTGGGCGTTTTCGGTGGAGAAGGGGGGGGGGGGGGGGGGGGGGGGGGGTCGTGGCGTTGTTTATATCTACGCAGATCTTTACAAATTCAGGGGGAGATTTTTTTTTTTTAATCTAAGACCTATTGTCTGATATCGATTTTTGCTCTGTTCCCCGCTGCCCTTCCTCCGCCTCCATGTGACGGACCAATGCCATGGTGCCAGTCGCCATGGGGGGATGCCCACCTGAACAAAGATGATCAGTTCTGGGTGGATGCCGAGAGAGATGATGGTAAGGCTATCTGCGCGTGCGGGGATTTTCTATGTGTGTTGTATATCTTCGCTGGCTGGTCGCTCTGTCTTTCGCGTGTCTGCCTTTCTGTCATTCTTTGTCATTCCCGACCTCTGTCCCTCCCCCCTGTACCTCAGTGTCTCCGTCTGTCCGTCTCTGTCCCTCTCTGTACCCCTGTCCTGTCTGTCTCTGTCTGTCTGTCTGCCTGTCTGTCTGTCTCTCCCTCCCTCCCCCCTCTCTCTTTGTTTCTGTTTCTGTCTCCGTTTCTGTTTCTCTCTGTCTCTCTGGCTGTGTCTGTCTGTCTGTCTGTCTGTCTGTCTGCCTGTCTGTCTGTCGGTGTCTGTCTATGTCTGTGAATCTGTGTGTGTCTCTGTGAGAGGTTGTGTGTTTGTTGTGTGTGTGTGTGTGTGTGTGTGTGTGTGTGTGTGTGTGTGTGTGTGTGTGTGTGTGTGTGACAGAGTGAGTGAGAGAGACAGACAGACAGACAGACAAAGGCAGACAGAGACAGACAGATAGTGAAGAACGAGTGCCATGTGCTCGTTCGTGTCCATTCGCCCGTCCGCGTTCTTGTCTTCATGTCCCTCCAACACTCTTCTTACTTCCTTGCTGTGTTTCGTGACGGCTGAGGAACTCGCTCTGTAGGCGTGGGTTCCCTAAGTGAAGCGTTCTGTAACAAAACTGGCGGTCTGTCTGTGTTGTGGCATGTTCGATGCGAGCACTCGGAGCGTTCTGTACTAAAATTGGCGGTCTGTCAGTATAGTAGCGTGTTCGATGCGAGCGCTCGGAGCGTTCTGAACTAAAATTGGCGGTCTGTCAGTATAATAGCGTGTTCGATGCGAGCGTTCAGAGCGTTCTGTAGCCCAGCCGCATAAACTAGCCTGACCCAACTTGATTAGCCTAGCCTCACGTGATCTGGCCTTACCTAACTAGCCTACCCTAACCCAGCCTAGCTTAACTAGCCTGGCCTTATTTTATTTTCCCTATCCTCACCAGCTGGACTTGCCTCCTCAGCCTAACCAGTCCCACCTTAGCTAGCCCGGTCAAACGTCACCGGAGATCTCTTAATCTCACCTGTCCTTTTCTGGACTAGTTTGGCCTAGCTGTCCTGAATCACGTACCCTAGCCTAGCTTAGCCTAGCCTAGCCTAGCGTAGCCAAGCTAGAGTGAGTGTGTCTAGACTAAGCTACCCTTGCTGTATGTACTTCACCGTAACACACAACTAAGCTTATTCTCGCCCAAACCTAGTCTAGGTGAACTCAGGGTAGCCCGGTCCAGCCTGCTTCTTGCTCAGGAGGGCCTAACCTGGCCTGCCATCATCACTGGGTTTCAGACACGTCCAGTTACACGTGGGCAAACAACTGCACTTTGCCCATCCAGACAGGTCTCTGGGGCAGTGGAGAGCCGAATGGCAACAACCGGTATGTAAGACTCCGTTATAAACAGGGCTGGAAATACTATGGAAAAGATCCTGGTCATCGTTTTAAGCCGCTTTGTCAGTCTGGTAAGTCGAGTGACTCTCTCTCTCTCTCTCTCTCTCTCTCTCTCTCTCTCTATATATATATATATATATATATATATATATATATATTGTCCGTCCGTCTGTGTGTCTGTCTGTCACTGTCTCTCTCTCTCTCTTTCTGTCTGTCCGTCCTTTCGTCTGTCTCTGTCTCCGTCTCTCTCTGTCTCTCTTCCTCTCTCTTTTTCTGTCTGCTGTCTTTATCTGAGTGTGTGTGTGTGTGTGTGTGTGTGTGTGTGTGTGTGTGTGTGTGTGTGTGTGTGTGTGTGCGTGTGTGTGCGTGTGTGTGTGTGCCCTCTGTGTGTCTGTCTCTCGCTATCTTTCTCGCTGTCTCTAAATCTCTGTCTCTCTCTCTCTTTCTCTGTTTGTCTGTCTCTCGCTCCCTCCCTCTCTCTCTCTCCTCTCTCTCCTCTTCTATTCTCTTCTCTCTCTCTCTCTCTCTGGCTCTCTCTGTTTGTCTCTCTCTCTCTCTCTCTCTCTCTTTTTCTATCTCTCGGTTCCTTTGTCTGTCTGTCTCTCTGTCTGTCTGTCTGTCTGTCTGTCTGTCTCTCTCTCTCTCTCTCTCTTCCCTTCCCTTCTCTATGTCTGTCTGTCTGTCCCCCTCCCCCCGCAGTCTTCCTGTTAATGTCACGTGCTCTTTATTCCCTCTGTATGCATCTACCCGCTGATTTTTACCCGTTTGTATGTCTCTTACTCCCTTTGCAGAATATTTCCTCAAATGGCGCTCTTTCCACTAATCGCACACACTTCCTCTAGAAGGACACGCGCACACACGTGCGCGCGTTTGTGTGTGTGTGTGTGTGCGCGCGCGCGCGCGGGAAGGGTGGTGGTGGTGGTGGTGTCCTTACGTATTTCTCTGTGCACGTGTGGTGTGTGTGTGTGTGTGTGTGTGTGTGTGTGTGTGTGTGTGTGTGTGTGTGTGTGTGTGTGTGAGTGCGCGCGCGCGCCTATTCGTGTGTGCGTGTGTGTGTGTGTGTGTGTGTGTGTGTGTGTGTGTGTGTGTGGTGTGCGCGCGCGCGCGTGTGTGTGTGTGTCTTCATGGACGTGCGCGTGTGCGCGCGCCCACACGTGTGTATAGGCTTGTATGTGTATCTGTGTGTGGGCAGGCGGGCGTTTGTGTGCTTATGTGAGTGTTTCTCTCTGTTTAAGTGTGTCTGTGCGTGCGTGCGTGCGTGTGTGCGTGTGTGCGTGCGTGCGTGCGCAGGCGCGCGTGCGCGCACATGTGTGCAATTCAGAGAGAGCGAGGGAGAGAGTGAGAAAGGCTCTGTGTGTGTGTGTGTGTGTGTGTGTGTGTGTGTGTGTGTGTGTGTGTGTGTGTGTGTGTGTGAGAGAGAGAGAGAGAGAGAGAGAGAGAGAGAGAGAGAGAGAGAGAGAGAGAGAGAGAGAGGGAGGGAGGGAGGGTGGGACGGAGAAGCCATTTTTTCCCTATCGTCAGAAGAACACTTCGTGTTACACAGGCTGGGATAAGTGCACCTTAACCAAAGTCTGGCGTCGTGGTTCAAGAGCGGTGACCTCTACTACATTATCTACCATGTTAACGTGACCATCGGACAGGCCCGCTGCCTGTGCTCATCCCTTCCAGACTCTCGTCTGGCAGTCTTCGATGAAAACATCAGGTATGCCTCCACAGACAAGCTCTTGACGCCCTGTGGTTCAAAACCTATATTATGTTTATCTTCTTCACATTGTCATGTATACACACAGAAGACCCCTGGTAACTTAGATCATGTGGACGCATGTCTGTCTTGTGTGTTGAAACCAACTCTTATTCTCCCCTAGGAAATAACCTATCAGTGCAGCACAGCTGCCTCTGAGGCCGGGGATTTGTTGCATAAATGTTCTAACAAGTAGGCAGATGCTGTTTTGTGTAACATTATGTTCTGATAATGTTGGGTTTTTTCTTTTTCTCTCTAATGGGTGTTGTGTTTCAGTGGTCTGTCTGCAGAAGTGATGGAAGTGGGGAAAAAAATAGATCATGTGGACGCCAACCATGCGCGCGCGCGCGCACCCACGCACACACACACACACACACACACACACACACACACACACACACACGTACACACACACACACACACACACACACACACACACACACACACACACACACACACACACACACACACACACACACACACACACACACACACACACACACACGTACACACACACACACACACACACACACACACACACACACACACACACACACACACACACACACACACACACACACACACACACACACACACACACACATCTTTCTTTCAATGCTGCTATTGTAAGTGAATGTGCTGTTTCTGAATTAAAGTCTTGATTCCTTTTTCAAACAAATTTTGCAGCTAATTCACAAAATCCCCAGCCCTTCAAAGCGGTCATTTCAGGAAATCTCCACAAGTTTTACAATCAGCACGTAACAATACCTGACGAACTGTTCCAAGATCGAATCAACTGTCGCTCTCTGTCCTGCCGACCTACCCTTTTGAGAAGCTCTGAAGCACATAGAGCACGTGGTGGAGAAGACTTCCATCTTGTGTCCCCTTTCCCTTTAAACGTAGACTTATTCGTTAGACTAATGTGTTTTCTCTGAGATGATCCTTGAAAACCTTTCTTGTGGAGGGGGAAGGCGAGAGATCCGGGGTTTATTATCGTTTCTAAATCGTTCGTGTTTTACGTCAAACTTTGAGGCTTTCAGTCTTGTGGGGGTGCAGTGTTTTAACCAGAGGATCTCTTAACAGTAATTTTGCATTCCTTGTGGATTTTTCATTCTCGGTTGCCGGCTTTCACATCTGTGCCTCTGTTAGATTTTCATCCCTCGATTTATAGACAAAACTGACCGTATCGTTGTACTAAAACTTCTGCCTTTTCCTTTCATGAAGTGCTTAGCTTTGCTTTTTAGAGGTACCTTCCTTGTGTGCAAGAGTATGCTCCCGATTTCGGGGAGTTTTCCGTCTGTTTATAATGAAGTGATCATGAATAAAACGACAAACGTGTAAGTAGACTGTCCCCTTCGCATAATCCGCGGGCGCGGGCGTGTCTGTTTTAAATGGTATTACTACACTGAAAACGATGACAATACAGCCAGATTTTGCTGTTACATATACATATATAGACTGTCCGTCTCTCTATATATATTGCTTATTTATCGGTTCGTGTGGAACTCTATTAAACTGAGAGGTGTTAGGCTACGTAATCACTTTTATGATGTCATTAGTACCTCGCAATAGATTAGAAAGCTGCGCAGTACCGTAATGAGTGAATATCGAATTTGTTGGGAAATAGAAAGCGAAGCATTACGCTTATTGCACGACTCTTAAGCACAAAATATTACACGAGTGCTTAAAAAACCCTGTTTGATCATGTTTTCAGTATTCGTACGTACATGTATGCTTTTCATTCTTGTTTCGTAGAGCGACTATCAAAGGAATACGTTCTTCAAAGTAACTGAAGTGTTGACATATGGACGTGAGAGCACAAAATCTATACAATGTCTAGAGCAATAATACTCTCGTCGTCAGACAAGGGTCGTTTATGTCCAAGTGCATGCTACATACTTTATGAATTCAAAGATCAGAGTTTTCTTTTTAAGACCAGGAGTCTGATTCTGTTGTGTGTGATGGTCCAATTCCATGATGCCAGTCGTGTAGAAGTGGATGCCTACCTGACCGCGAACCATCCTGGGGATCAGTTCTGGGTGGATGCTGAGAGACAAGATGGTGAGACTCACCGGGTTGAGAGTTGTCTCCATGGCTTTTCTCTGTCTGTCTGTCTCTCTCTCTCTCTCTCTCTCTCTCGTCTGTCTGTCTCTCTCATACACACATGTTGCCTATGCATGATTGTTATGAAGAAGAAACTGTTATCTTGCACTTGTTTTCCGCACTGCTTACTTAATCTATCTCACATCTATCTCTCTCTCTCTCTCTCTCTCTCTCTCTCTCTCTCTCTCTCTCGTTTTAATGTCTAACACTGTTATAGGACTACAAGACCAAATCAATATTTTAAACACTGTTTGCAAACGAATACTTTTTGAAAGTCAATACTGATATGACGAAAGGCGTGGTTTTCCGTAAGGGTAGGTTTCTGGGGGGAAATTTGAAAGATGGAATCTAAATGGGGGAACATTAGAAGTAGTTAATGATTATAAACATTATCTTGGGATTTGTTTTTCACAACAAAGATGAGTATTAACCAAGGGGTTGATGCACTGGCAGTGAAAGGTAAACAGGCTTATTTTCACTGTACAAGGTATATAACAAAATTAAATGACATCTCTAAGACATGCTTCCTCCGACTTTTTGATGCTCAGGTACAGCCAGTACTATTATATGCATCCGAAATGTGAGTATACCACAGAGTGGCCAATATTCAAAAAGGTACACGCTGTGGCGTGCAAACGTTTTCTTAAAATCCATCTTAAAGTTCCTAATAAACTTGTCATGGGGGAATTGGGGCGTTATCTCCTATATGTAAATAGTGCGGTAATGTGCATTCAATATTGGCTGAAACTGACAAAGAAAGAGGGCTCATCATTTGCCTAAACAAACATACTTGGTGCTTGTAAATCTAGATGAAAACGGTAAAAAAAAAAAAAATACCGGGCAATGTTTATAAAGAATATATTGTTTAGCTATGGGTTTGGATATGTCTGGCTTGAGCAGGGGTTGGGCTGTGACATAACGTTTGTTTTATTATTTAAGCAGAGAATGAAAGACATATACATGCAGGAATGGAATGAGTCTGTAATGAATTGAGGTATATATCAAAAATACAGATTGTTTAAAAGTAATTTTGAATGTGAAAAATACTTTGATTACATGGACATTAGTTGCTTTAGAAATTGTACAATAAAGCTAAGCCTTCGTGTGTTACCAATCAATGGATCGATTTTCAAAATAACTTTCAGCAACAATGCTAATTTTAGGTGCAAATTGTGTAAGGTCTTAGAAGATGAGTGTAGAAATGTGTCTGTACAATGACATAAGGAAAAATAATCTTAACCTTGGTGTCAATCCAAATGCAGTCTTGTTGAGAAATGGGTCTATTTTCAATATTAGGAAGCTTGGTGTATATCTGTTTAATGCCATGAAGTTAAGGCTAACCTTTGTTGACAGTCTCACGCTAGAAAGCTGATCGATTGTAATGTACGAGTCTTTTAGTTACGTGCAACTTGACCTCATTACTAGGGGCTGGGGGCCTGAAATAAACACTGTTCATGCTGCTCTCTCTCTCTCTCTCTCTCTCTCTCTCTCTCTCTCTCTCTCTCTCTCTCTCTCTCTGTGTGTGTGTGTGTGTGTGTGTGTGTGTTACCTGGCCTAATATAACTTGACCGTTACCTAGCTTAACATTACCTTGCCTAATCCTGGCTAACCTAAGCTAACGCAACCTAGGCTAATCTAGCCCCATCTTACGTAACCTAACTCTTACTTGGGTTTTTAAACCAACCTTACCTTACTTTGCTCAACGAAACATAACGTTCATTTACCATAACCTTACCTATAATCCAACTCAACCTGTTCCAGTCTGACTGTTACTTAACCAAACTTTACCCTAACCTAACCTAACCTTCATCTCACCCTTACTAAACTAACCTTTCCTTACCGAACCTAACAGAACCTAAAATAACCCAGCCTAACAAAACTCTTACCTAATCTAGTCTAACCTACCTTAATCGTGACTTAATCGAACCTTACTTAACCTAACCTAACTCAGCTTACTTGACCCTATGCTAATGAAACCTGACCTAACATGGCCATTGCCGCGCCTAACCAAACCTAATCTAACCCAACATAATGTTGGCTTGCTTCACCTAATCCAGTCTCACTTGACCTAGCCTAGGCTGGTCTGCCTTTGCTCAGCCTTATGCATCCTGACCTAGTCTAGCCTAGTGTAACCTAATCTATCCTACATTACCTTACTTAACGTTACCTAACCTAATCCACATAACTTGATCTGAGCCTGCCTGGCCTAGTATAACGTAATCTACCCTGGTAGATAGCCTAGAGTAACTCGGTCTAGATTCACGGTCCAGCCAGGCCTAGCCTAACCTGGCTTTACTTTACCTAGCCTATCCTCCGCTAAAAACAAAACCCACTGAACTAACTTTACCTGGCCAAACGTAGCCTAGCCTAGCCTATTCCGGCACGTCCATGCCTTGATTTGTCTAGCCTAGCCTAGCCTATTCCGGCAAGTCCATGCCTTGATTTGTCTAGCCTAGCCTAGCCCAGACTAACCTCGAATCCTGTCTTGCTTTGGGATTTCAGGCGTGTCCGATTACATATGGTCTAACAACTGCACGCTGTCCATCGAATCAGACCTCTGGTTCGACAAGGAGCCGACAGAAGAGGAACGGTATGCGAGACTCCAACTGCATGATCACGAGTGGAAGTTCCTGGGAATAAATGACAGTGTGTGCGACACCGAGAGGCACTACAAGCCACTTTGCCAGTCTAGTGAGCTGAAACAGTTCTTTCTTTCCTTCCTTCTTCTTCTTTCTTTCTTTCATTCATTCATTCTTTTTTTTTCTCTTTTCTACGTGCTGATGTTATTCTTGTTTGTGTGGCTGTTATGGGGGTTGGTTGGTTGATTGCTTGCTCTGGGAGGGTGAGGGTAGGAGGGGTGAGATGGGAAGCCTGCGCGCTACCTTGTGTTTCACGTACGTCACTTTCCTTGCTTCGTCTGTCGGTGTTGGCAGGTTCGTGTAGACTTGTCATTGTATGGGTGCTTTGGCACTGGTCCGGCGGCTAATCTATTACCGGCGTCAGTAGCTGGCGCATAACGAAGTGTCCTGTGTTTGCTGGATCACAACATGCACTTCTAAAAACATTTGGAAATAAACGAAAAAAAAACCCCAAAAAAAAACCACCAACTGAATCAGAAGGAACAGATAGTATGTTATATTATGACGACTTAATATCGATTATTGCTTGATAACTGTCAGAGCTGGTGCTGTCATAGCACATTCCTGGGCGTGCTTGGGGGAGGGGGAGGATAATACTTTTGCCCAAGAATTCATCCTCGCCGTCGAACTTACAAGACACTAGAATTAAACAACAGCCACCCAGTAAAGTTTTGCTAAGGGTTCAGTTGAACAGAGTTAAAGGAAAGACAGGAGAAATCCTTGAGAAGGACCAGGCGGACCCAGAGCTTACCCGCGCACATTTAACAGCGATATGGTATCTGTGACTGCTTCATCGATTTCAAGACTGCCTTTGACACGTCTAAGAATGACATTTTGTGGCAGTTCATGAGGATTTATGACAACAAGCTCATTCAAGCTGTGGCAGTACTCTCTATAAGAAGTATACAGCACGGTTCTCCTGATTAACAACTTTGCAAGCTTTCCGCAAAGAACAACAAGAATAAGCCAAGGTTGTGAACTACCTCCCACCTTGTTCAACATGTAGCTGAATATTACAACATAGCTGATGAATCAGAATTTCAACAACTTCAGAACAAATTGCAGGCTAGCTTCATCGTACATTTGGCACCGACATCGATTTTAGAGGTATCGAAACAGACAACAGACCTTCAGGAACTTATAGGCGTCCTGGAGAAAACATGAAGTACAGAAAAGCCGGAAAGTCCAGACAACATTCAGTGGTCAACATCATGCCGAACGGACAGACACTGGGAAGAAGTGGACTGATTCCGAAATCTTTGATCCATTCTGAGGGAAGTGGGTGGTTCCACAAAGATGGTTTTAGCGAGGATCGGACTGACAATGTCTACTGTTACAGAACATTGACAATCGGTTCCCAGTGACGATCAAACTCAACAAGTCACTGCTGTAAGCCATTCTTCAGTGTGAATGCCTGATTTGCACACCGACAGCCTCCGGTCTTGAGCCAAAAAATCCAGGTGTTCAGAATCGAAAAGCAAACAAACAAATATATGCCAGGTAGGGTAAGTAATGGATGAAGCACGTTTTGTTTGTCAAATGTGCTCTGTCTTTTGTTTTTGGTTATGCAAAATCACGGATTTCTCCGATCTTTTCCAAATTTGTTACGGTGTCTCGTTCATACTCTGGCACATCAAGAGTAATAACTTTTTTTTGGCTAGGAAACCGTATTAGTTGCATTTTTATAAGACCAAATGGCAACACGAAGCTTTGTCAAGGTTCGAAGTGAATCAAACACGCCTTGACGTCGGTATTCAAATAGGTTACAAATATTGCCATTGCTGTCACACACACACACACACACACACGCACACACGCGCGCAGAAATATACGATAACGATAGACGACGACAACGACGACGACGATGATGATGATGTTGAAAATGAAGATGATGATGATGATGGTGGTGGTGGTGGTGGTGGTTGTGATAATAGTAGTGGTGGTGGTGGTGGTAGTAATGATGATGATGATGAATTTAAGGGAAGCTGTCTTTTTGTGGGGTTCATTGAGAGAGTTTTTTTTATGATAATAATAGTAATAATGATGAAAGATAATAATACCAACAAAAACAAACATGGGAAATTTGTCTTTTGGGGTTTCAGAAAGAAGGTCCATGTGATGATGATGATGATGATGATGATAATGACGATGGTGGTGGTGGGTAGTGGTGATGGTGGGCGATGACGATGATGATGATGCAGAGGAGGAGGAGGAAGAGGAGTGACAATGATGATAATAATGATGTTGATGATGATGATGACGATGATGACCACCATCAAGAACCAAAACAGCGAAAATGTAGTTTAGGCGGGTCTTTTGTTTGTTTGTTTGTTTGTTTGTTTTTGTTTGTTTCGTTTACTTTTGTTTTTCACGCCGCTCATTCCGACCCCCTGTCCACAGCCATAGCCCGCCGCAGCCCCGACAATCCACAAGGAGCGGTCGATGTCAAGTGGTCAAGAGGCAACCCACAAGAGGGCACACTGCACCGCTGCCGAGTCACTTCGGTGGTGTTCAGTGTTGCCTGTTCTGACACAGCATACGCAGGACACCACCTACTAAGACCCTAATGACGACAATAATTGCTTAGTCGCGGAGCTGGCATGAGTGAGCTCTCCCCCGGAAGGCGCCACCACGTCCGTCCGACGACAGCCGCCATGAACATGCTGATACCGGTGACCCGACGGAATTAAAACAAGGCAATTGACGTGGAGAGAACATAGTAACTGAAGTCACCATGAGAACAGGGCGTGAAGGGCCACAGAATTTCATTTTTTTAGCTGATCAATAAGAATGGGCATGATGAAACTGATGCTACGGATTTCCATTCCGGTCTCTGAAACTGCACGACAGAAATGTACTCTACGCTCACTTCCATAATATATCCCAGCGTCAACCAGGCCTGATAAAAACAGACACCTGCAGTGTTAGTCAGAAAATTTGAGCAACACTCTCAGAGACGCATCTAGTGGATGAAACTCGACTGTGTGGTCCCAGTCTTCCCAACTGACCCCGCAGCGAACTCACCTCTGGGTCTGTCCAGGTCGGGGCAGAAAAGTCCCACATGACTGTGATGGGAATCGAACCCACGACCCCCCCCCAGCCGGGAGTCCATGACGCTAACCACTTCGCCTCGGCGGCTGGTCTAGTTTAGGGTTGTTTGTCTGTGACAGTGACAGTCATATGATGACGAGGAGACGCAGGACGAGGAGGAGAGTGATAATCGTGGTAATCAGTTGGAAGCCAACAAAAGGAAACTCGTGTGTGGGGGGTTTTCAGGGAGAGCGCCCTTCTATGACTACCTTCCCAGTCCTCCTGCTCTGACCTGGGTTCGTCTGGGCAACGTGGGTCACCTGTTTGGCTTCTCCCAAGAGACACGGAACTTGAAGGGAGCCAAGGAGGCCTGCAAACACCAGGTGAGATGACAAAAAAAACAAATAGAGAGATGAGAAAGACTGTTTCTGGATCGTCGGTGGTCACGATTAACTTTTGTTGCTGTATCCACCCCCTTAACTACAAGGGAAGAAATACAAGGAAAAATGAAGGGAATTTTAGTGGAATAATTCTGTTTGCCAGTGTTTGCAGAAAGACTGAATCATTTTCATGATATAATCATAATGGTTGTGTCAACATCACACACACACACACACACACACACACACACACACACACACACACACACACACACACACACACACACACACCTCCATCATCATTATCATCATCAACATTGTGATAACTACTGTTATATTTATCATCATAATTAATATCGGTATTTCACTGGCTATATCCTCATTTACTCCTGCAAAAGAAGACAATCTATTGACAGAAAGAACCGTTCTAAACTATGGGTTAAGCTTTCTTCTTTCAACAGATTATCCCTTGTCTCGGGTGCTGACGTGGATATAAACCGTTTTTTTTCACTCTTTGAGGGATGACAAACAAGCATATCAACAATGCCTCTCATCTGTCGATCAAACTGACGGACAGGCACCAAAAATGAAACTGACGACCGGTCGTTTACCTTGCATTTTCTTCAGGCGGGCACCGTGTTTCTTGCTACGCTGGACCATTTGTACGACGTGGTGGCGAAGCACGTTAAGGACAACTACCCGATAGAGAGCTTTTGGCTGGACGCAGCGGTCCAGCCAAAGCATGAGACTTCGACAGGTTAGTTTTGGTCTAGTCCATGGCTTGCCTTGTCTGACTTGTTCTTTTGTACATGTTCTGTCTTGTCCTGTACTGTCTGGCCTTGTTTTGCTTCTGTTGACACACCTTTGTCTTGACTTTGTTTGTATCTTTGTCTTTGTCTTTGTTCTGTCCTCACCTTGTCTTTATAGCGTCTTCGGCTTTTTGTTTATTTGTTTTGTTTTATTTTGTTTTCTTTTGTTTTGATTTGATTTGTTTTGTCTCAACTGCGCCTTCTTTTGTCATGTGCTGTCCGTCCGTCTCTTAGTTCGTGTGTCCATCTGCATGTCTCTCTGCCTTTCGCTCACCGTCTCTGAGCCTCTCTGTCTCTACCTCTCTCTCTCGTCTCTCTCTCTGTCCATCCGTCAGTCCGTCCGTCCGTTTGTCTCTCTGTGTGTCTGTGCCTGTCTGTCTATCTGTCTGTCTGTCTGTCTGTCTGTCTCTCTCTCTCTCTCTCTCTCTCTCTCTCTCTCTCTCTCTCTCTCTCTCAGAGCTATTGCTACCAGGGCCGGACTGTAGAAGGGGTGGGGGTAGGGGTGGTGATGAAGAATTCTGGGTGTTACGGACCCCCTCCCCCTTCCCCACCTGGCTGGCAAAAATGGTAATTTTAGCATCTCCTCACCTACCCCCTCTAAATGAGAACCCCTCTATGTGAAAACTGCCAGACATCCTTTCTTTCACCTCCCACCCTTCTCTCATATCACTGAGCAGGTTCCAGCTACAACACTGCTTGCTGCGGTGGTGGCATCAGTAGTTGTAATGATAATAGTGGTGGTGGTGGTGGTGGTGGTAGTAGTAGTAGTAGTCGTTGTTGTTTTTGTCGTTGTTGTAGAAATGGTGGTATTAATAGTAGTAGTGCTGCTGCTCCTACTACTACAACTGCTGCTGCTGCTGCTGCTGCTGCTGCTGCTACTACTACTACTACTACTACTACTACCACCACCATCAATACAACTGCTAGTGCTGCTATTATTGCTGCTGCTGCTACCGCTACTACCGC
>JADBJO010000579.1:500000-505000 GCA_016801955.1 Conus betulinus
CTCCAGGAGAGACACTGCACGGCTGCCGAGTCTCTTCGCTAGTGTTCAGTGATGCCTGTTCTAATACAGCGCACGCCATGACACGACCTACTAAGCCCTCACCAATGATGACACTAATCATTCAGCCGCGGGGCCGAGCTGGGTCAGTGTCCTCCTTTGGAGGGCTTCACACATCCGTCCAAAGACAGTCCCCATGAACTCGACGATACGGCCGACCTCCACATGAACTGGCCAAGGGCACAGAGGGAGAGAGGAAATCAAAACTGAGGTGTCCATGACAGCACAGCATGAAGGATTGCAGACTTTGAGACTTTTCCTGTTAATGGTAATCGTTGGCGATGATGAAAAGGATGCTAGGAATGCTCTGGCCCGAAACTGCATACATGGGGCTGTACTCCACGCTTACTTTCGTGATATATTCGGTGTCAATCAGGTCTGGACTATACAGACATCTGCGGTGCTGGGCAGGCAAATTCAGTACTACTCTCTGAGGCACATCTATTTAAGTTGATGAAACTCGATTGTGTGGCTCCAGTCTTCCCGGTAGAGCCTAGATAACTCAGCTCTCAGAAGGAGCTGGTCAAGGGCCAAAACATCACACAAAATGGCTCTGATGGGAATCAAACCCACGACCTCCTAGCCGGGAATCCGCAACACTAACCACTTCGGCAGGACAGCTAATTACTAGAGGGGAGAGAAAGAAAGAGGGGGGGAGGGGAGAGACAGACAGAGATTGAGACAGGAAAGACAGAGGGAGACAGAGAGGGACAGACAGACAGACAATATGTGTGTGTGTGTGTGTGTGTGTGTGTGTGTGTGTGTGTGTGTGTGTGTGTGTGTGAACACGCGCGGCCATGCTTGCAGCAGTTACGTTATACTAATATGATTCTTGGTCTTGCGCTCACATGGCAGAGGTGACGTTGGATTGGGTCCTGTTGGGTTCTCCGGGCGAAATGTTCGGCTTCTCTCGCACTTTTAGCCTTGGACAGGACTGGGCCCAGACGAGCCTGCCAGCGTCAAGCAGGTGACGTCACGCTGGCTATCCTGGACACGCACTTCGTGGACGTGAAAAACTATATGTTCAACACTTCGAAGGAAACATTCTACTGGGTGGATGCTACCTCCCCATCTGGAGGTAGGTGTGTAACATGCATCTGATGTCTTCCACGTCCCACAATCACTAATGATAGCAAATGCAGAAGCAGCAGCAGCAGCAGCAGCCGTGGCAGTAGTACTGCTGGTAGTATTGGTGGTAGAAGCAGCAGACGTAATCGTAGCCATGGGAGGAGGAACAGTAGCAGCAGGCAGCAGCAGCAGCATGGGCAACAGCAGACGAAGTTGCAGCCTGAAAAAGCAGCATTAGCAGCAGACGTAGCAGCACCAGACAGATCAGCAGCAGTAGGAGCAACGGGCAGCAGTGGTCGCGAAGTAGCCTGGGATCAGTAGGAGCAGAGGCAAAAGCAGAAGCAATATCAGCAGTGGTTGGTACGTAATGGGAGCGCAACAGAAATATTAACGGGAGTGGCAGTGACAGCAAAAGCAGCGCTCTCTTGAAAATAGCAGCAAAAGCAGACAAAACAGCGATAGTGGAAGCAACAGTAACAGATGTCACTGTCACAGTAGTATTAGCATCAGCAGCAGCAGCAACAGGCGCATCAGTAGCAGTAGCAGCGGCAGTAGTGGTAGTAGTAGTAGCAGCAGCAACCGCAGTAGTGATAGGAACTAGCAGAAACAACAATGGCAATACTAGAGGTACCAATTGCAGTAGCAACAGCAGTAGTAAGAACAACAGGATAAATATTTGGGGAGGGGGAGCGGGGGGGGGGGATAATTGTGAACAACAACAAAGTAGAAATATCATCAGCGATGACAGCAACAGCGCAGCAGCAGCACTTGTAGTATTAGTATTAGTAACAGTACGAGGAGTTACAGTAACAGCAACAATTGTAGTATCGGTATTAGTAACAGTACGAGGAGTTACAGTAACAGCAGCAGTTGTAGTAATAGTATTAGTAGCAGTACCAGGAGTTACAGTAACAGAAGCAGTTGTAGTATTAGCAACAGCACGAGGAGCTGCGGTAACAGCAGCAGTTGCAGTATTAGTATTAGTAGCAGTACCAGGAGTTACACTAACAGCAGCAGTTGTAGTATTAGTATTAGAAACAGTACGAGGAGTAACAGTAACAGCAGCATTTGTAGTATTAGTAACACTACGAGGAGTTACCGTAACAGCAGCAGTTGTAGTATCAGTAACAGTACAAGGAGAGTTATAGTAACAGCAGCAGTTGTAGTATTAGTAGCAGTACGAGGAGTTACAGTAACAGCAGCAGTTGTAGTATTAGTATTAGTAGCAGAATGAGGAGTTACAGTAACAGCAGCAGTTGTAGTATTAGTATTAGTAGCAGAATGAGGAGTTACAGTAACAGCAGCAGTTGTAGTATTAATAGCAGTACGAGGAGTAACAGTAACAGCAGCAGTTGTAGTATTAAATAGCATTTCGATGAGTTACAGTAACAGCAGCAGTTGTAGTATTAGTAGGAGTGGGATGAGTTACAGCAACAACAGTAGTTGTGTGCGGAGGAGGAGGGGGAAAGGAAGAAGAAGAAGAGGAGGAGGAGGAGAAGAAGAAGAAGAAGAAGAAAGAAGAAGAAGAAGAAGAAGAGAAGAAGAAGACGAAGGAAAGGAAGGAGAGGAGAATGAGGAGGACGAGGAGGGTGTGGATGAAGATGAGCAGAAAGAGAAGGAGGAGGAAGACGGAGGCGAAAGTGGGGGGGGGGGGGAGGAGGAAAAGCAGAAGCAGCGGCAGCAGTAGTACTGACAGTAAAGTACACAGGCACTCTCTCTTACAGTTATAGTAATATAATTATCAGGTCATTCGGAATTTAGGTATATGTAAGGCGTCCGAGAACAGAGAAATAGTGACGTCGTTTTTTTTTTGTTTGTTTGTTTTTTTGTTTGTTTTTGTTTGTTTATTTGTTTTTTTGTTTTTGTTTGGTTGGTTGGTTTGTTTTTTTTGCCATTTTGTTCTGTCCTTCTTTGTCATTTTTTCCAATATATGATTTGCTTCTCACCTTTAATGTGGATGAGTGTGTTCATTCCCGTTGAAAGGGGCCAATGGCCTTACTCAATAAACATCTGAAGTGATAACTCTACCCCCCCCCCTCTCCTCTCCCCTCTCTCTCTCTCTCTTTGCAGGTGTGTTTGTGTGTGTGTTTCTATGTGTTTATGAGAGAAAGAGACAGACAGAGAAAGTGTGTGTGTGTAGAAGACAGCGATGTCTGTATTTCCCTGTCTGCAATATCAGTATTTCCCTCTCTGTAAACTCACGTCTGAATCTCTGTAAACTCGTGTCTGAATCTCACCCTCCCTCTCTGCCCCCAACTCTATCTCTATCTCTCTCTCTCTCAGGGGACCACTTTTACCTGGGGCAACGGCGCGGCAGTGACTGACAGTATGTGGGTAACCGGTATCCCTAACAGTAGGAAAATAGCGGCGACGATGACTAAAGATGGCTTGAAACCACTCACCTACGACACAGACCGCAAGAAGTTTATCTGCCAAGGAAATCCGAGTAGGTGCCTTAATGTTTTATTGGGACCGATGGATGTTGCATGTTCGCGCGCGCGCGCGTGTGTGTGTGTGTGTGTGTGTGTGTGTGTGTGTGTGTGTGTGTGTGTGTGTGTGTGTGTGTGTGCTGTTGTTGTTGTTATCTGTTGTCAACTAATTGTTTTTTTTTATGTTAACTCTCTCTCTCTCTCTCTCTCTCTCTCTCTCTCTCTCTCTCTCTCTCTCTCTCTCTCCCCTCAACAACCGCTGGCTCTTTATCTGCCAAGGAAATTCTAGCATGTGCCTCCATGTTTTCTTGGGACCGGGTGGATGGTATGTAATACAGAATATAGCTGTTTATTTGTCCTCTCTCTCTCTCTCTCTCTCTCTATCACTCTGTCTCACTAACACTGTGTGTGTGTGTGTGTGTGTGTTTTGTTTTGTGTGTGTGTGTGTGTGTGTGTGTGTGTGTGTGTGTGTGTGTGTGTGTGTGTGTGTTTACGTGTCTAAACGGTTTCTCGTCTCCAAGTCTGTGTGTCGGTCAAAACTGGCGATAAATGCAACAAGAGTTTTGCTATTGTTGTTATTTTCTTTGAGTTTGTTTAACGTTATAGATTGCTTACAGCGTCTCAGAGTAATGAGATGACTAACTGTCTTGCTTTGGTATGTGCAGCAGTACTTGTCATTCCCCCAAAGTGAGTATCAATTACTGTATGTGTACGTTTCTCTGTTTGTGTATATGCATATGTATATATGCAAGCATACGTATGTATGTATGAATATATATGTGTGTAAGTATGTATCTATATATGTATTGTAAGTAGGTATGTGTGTACGTATGCATGCATTTGTGTATGTATGTGTGTATGTATGTATGTATGTATATAAGCATGTGTGTGTGTGTGTGTGTGTGTGTGTGTGTGTGTGTGTGTGTACGAACGTACGTACGTACACACGTACGTATATTTGTATGTATGTATGTATGTATGTATATGCATGTATGTATGTATGTATATATGTGCGTACGTACGTACGTACGTATGCATGCATGCATGCATGCATGCATGCATGCATGCATGCATGTATGCATGTATGTATGTATGTATGTGAGCATTCATGTATGTATGTATGTATGTATATGATGACTAACTTTTGACTGACTCCCTCTCCATTGCTGCTGCCAGAGCTGAGGTAGGACGAGTCAAACCGAGCGTGTGTGGCTCTGAACGTGGAGCCGGAAATAAGCGACAGGGGGGAGGGGGACGGATAATGCATGGAAGTAGAAAGGCAGACAGAAAGAAACCTGTGCAATATGCTCAAGAACACGACCCGAAACAACACAACACAATACGGCAGAAGGCAGTGCTTTGCAGGCAACACAATACAACACAACACGGCAGAAGGCAGTGCTTTGCAGGCGACACACAACAACACAACACGGCAGAAGGCAGTGC
>JADBJO010000579.1:507500-527500 GCA_016801955.1 Conus betulinus
AAGTTTCTTGTCTGCTTCTTTTGACCCGTGTTCGGTAGCAGCTGCTGGTTTGCGAGACCATATAATCAGAAAATAAAGTATTGAGCTGACTATTCATCGAGATCTTTGTATTCGTGAATAAAAACCATAAATCGCTTTCAACAACCGTTTCACTAGTTTGTCGGGGTTTTTTTTTTGTTTTGTTTTGTTTTTTTTTTTTTGAAGCCTTTGTCAACGTACACCTCTGAAAGTTCGTTACGGATATGTTCTGCGACTTCACAATGAGAAACGTGGATGATAAACGTCTTTTTATACAGAGAAAAGGGTCATCATTTTACATTTTGCTCTCTGTTCTTGAGCATTCATCAAAGTGTACCGCTTAAAGTTACAACAGTTTTGTTGTTGTTGTTGTTTTGCTTCTTTGCAAAAAGAAACGAGAACACGTTTGGATGACAAAGATCTCTTAAAGGCAGAGAAAACGGTCATCACTTTACTCTCTTGCCCTCTGTTGTAGACCCTTCATCAACATGTATCCCTGGTGTTCGACACAGAAATAAAATTATTTGTGTGTGTCATAAAAAAAAAAATTATGTACGCCTGGGAATTCGCTTTGGATGTTTTGCAACTTCACAAAGAAGAAACGTGTGTACGTTTGCTTGATTAAAAAACAAACAAACACAAAAACCTATTACAGACGAAGAGAAGGGACATTACTCTCCTAGAAGGATACACCCTTTGGACTAAAACATGATGTGCGAATTACTTTGCTCTCCCTCTGGAGGCGTGTTTCAGTTCAATATATTCTTTATTGCAGTATGGCAAAAAATCTTGGTGAGGTATAAACATTGCATTCCTTTTTCAACACAGCAAGTACAATAGCTTTCAGACCCATTCAAAATGTCAGCTTTTTTGTTTACACTTCATCAAAGCATATTCATTCCCTTTCAATCACTGCCAACCGATATCAGACCGATTTTGTCAGTTGTTAATTTTGACACTGATCAAGTATGGTTTATTCCTGCAACAACACTGCAAACTACGTTCACACCCAGTGTCCCCATTCTGAGCTTTTCGTGACTCCAAGATATTTTTTTTTCTCAGTCTTACCATTTTCAGCTTTTCGTGACATGTACACGTGCGTGTATGTATGCGTACGAGTGTGTGTGTGTGTGTGTGTGTGTGTGTGTGTGTGTGTGTGTGTGTGTGTGTGAACAGAACATCAAGAAAGAGCTGGAAGTGGACAAAACCAAACTGTCGGCCACCAGACGCAGGAAGACCTCTGCCCCAGATGACCGCACGTCGGCCAAAGCCGCTGGGTTCGTCGGCATCCTCGTGATCGTCCTCACCATCGGCGTCATCGTCGTCCCGGACCTCATCAACTTCGTGCGGTTCCTCAGGAAGAAATTCCGGCGGCGGAAAAAGACAAGAGGTCGACGCCGTCGGCGATGGAAAGCGCCGTCCTCAGCGGGAGAAGCGACAGCGTGATATTTCGGGCACGCCACGAGGCCGAAGACACCGGCGAAACGAGTACGAAAGTTTAAGTCCAGACAGGGGAGATAATGCGCGCGCCGTTCTTGGGTTGGTTCTTCGGTCTTCATAAACTTTCTGACATTCTATGTTCAGAATATTCCTAGATATTTTTTTTTCGAACGAGAAAGAATATGATTTACACGCTGAACGAAACGGTATACTCCAACTTTCTTTTAGCCTCACGAGAGGGTTCTTTTTTTTTTCGGTAGAAGTCATTATACAATACAAAGCCCATACATTGAAATAATCGGTGGATCAAACCATTCAAAAAGCTAGCAATGAACACAGTCTTGCTACACAATGTCTGGAAGCGCAGTCTTAGTTTTTTTCTGGACCTGCATATTTAGATGCTGGTCCAAACAGCCACTCAAAATTATGTGTTTAAGCATCAATGAACTCATTTTGTCTGTCTCCGAAAAATCTCGCCCGTCATCAAACTGATAAGAAAGAAGAAGACTACAAACTTTACAAACGTCAGAATCAGTTTTTCTACATTTCAGACCCTTGAAAATCCATCATGGTCTTCTAAGATCTGCGCCACTACCCATGCGCGTCCCCTATTCAATAACATTTTTGTTTTACACACACACACTTCCCCTAAGTTAACAGAGGGGCCATTTCTGAAAGACTTAACACACAACAAAGCTAGCAGTTTCATGCCAATTGTGACGCACGTGCAGTGGGGCACATTTCATTTACTGGTAAATATTACTCTCTCCAGAGGAATATTGCCTTTCAGAGGCAAAACCCCGTTTTTGTCGCAGCATAATCACGTGACTACCAGCAGCGCAGTTCATTGGTCCATGTTGCCATATTTCCTCAAATCAGGCCGAGTGGTGAAATAAGCCTACACGCAAAAAAAACTTTCGAAACCTATTGTGTGCGAAATGTGTGTCACACAGGAAACACATGCCTCACGGTTGTTGCGGCATGAAAACACTTTTTGTCATTCATGTGCGTCATACGCCAGAGACCCACGGTGGAGCTTATAACGACGAAATGACAATAATGATTGTCTCCTCGGCTGTTGTCCATCTTTCTTTCTGCTTTTCAAAATTTCGTGCAGTTCTGTTTGGACTGCCACTTTGATTAAAATTATACACAGTGAATACAAATGCTTGATCGAAATTCGAGGGAATAGTCAACGGTTTGATCTATTCATTCTTAATTTTTTTTCTGTGTGGTTTGATTTTTCTTTCTGTCTGTGTCTTCGCCCTGTTTTTTTTTCCTTTTCGGTATGATCTCCGCCAGTTGGTGAGGGTGGTTGTGAGGGTTGTGGAAGGGGTGGACGGAGAGGGGTCAATGTAAAAGAGATGCGTCTCCTTATGTATTGCCCTCGCAAATAAAGAATCTCTCTCTCTCTCTCTCTCCCTCCCCCTCTCTCTCTCTCCCATCGCTCCCTCCCTCTCTTTGCCCCTTTGCATCATGAATGT
This sequence comes from Conus betulinus, assembly GCA_016801955.1. Classification (NCBI taxonomy): domain Eukaryota; kingdom Metazoa; phylum Mollusca; class Gastropoda; order Neogastropoda; family Conidae; genus Conus; species Conus betulinus. The sequence continues at coordinate 510,443 of JADBJO010000579.1, forward strand.
GTTGTATCCTATTTAATTGCACACATATTATGGATTTTTGACATAAATGATGTCGCTGGTTTATCTCTCCCTTGATTGCCGTGCTTTTGTAATTTTTGTCAAATCCCCCCCCCCCCCCCCCCCCCCCCCTCTCTCTCTCTCTCTCTTGCCCCCTGTATCATGATTGTGCCGTGTTCTTTTTCATTACAACGCAAAATAATGTGGGTTTTTTTATTTCTTATATAAGTGATGCCATGCCGTTCTTTTCCACCTTTGATTGCCCGTGCTGTTGCATTTTTTTTTTTTTATTGCCGTGCTGTTGCATTTTTTTTTTTTTTTTTTTTTGTCAATGAATTTCTTCTTCTTCTTCTTCTTCTCTCTCTCTCTCTCTCTCTCTCTCTCTCTCTCTTTGCCCTTTTGCATCATGAATGTGTCGTATCCTATTTAATTGCACACATATCATGGATTTTTGACATAAATGACGTCGCTGGTTTATCTCCCTTGATTGCCGTGCTTTTGTAATTTTTGTCAAATAAATTTCTTCTTCTCTCTCTCTCTCTCTCTCTCTCTCTCTCCCTCCCTCCCTCTCCTTTCTCTTGCCCCCTTGTATCAAGGTTGTGCTGTGTTCTTTTTAATTACAACGTAAAATAATGTTGGTTTTTTTCTTTTTTATATAAATGATGCCGTTCTTTTCCACCTTTGATTGCCGTGCTGTTGCATTTTTGTCACATAAGTTTCTTCTTCTTCTTTTCTCTCTCTCTCTCTCTCTCTCTCTCTCTCTCTCTCTCTCTGTGTCCTTTTGCATCATGAATGTGTTGTATCCTACCTAATTGCACACATATTATGGATTTTTGACACATAAATGACGTCGCTCGGTTTATCTCCTTTGATTGCCGTGCTTTTGTAGTTTTTGTCAAATAAATTTCTCTCTCTCTCTCTCTCCCCCCCCCCCCCTCTCTCTCTCTCTCTCTCTCTCTTGCCCCCTTGTATCATGATTGTGCTGTGTTCTTTTTAATTACAACGCAAAATAATGTTGTTTTTTTATATATATATATATATATATATATATATATATATATATATATATATATATATATAAATGATGCCGTTCTTTTCCACCTTTGATTGCCGTGCTGTTGCATTTTTTTTGTCAAATAAATTTCTTCTTTTTCTTCTTCTTCTTCTACTCTCTCTCTCTCTCTCTCTCTCTCTCTCTCTCTCCCCTCCCCCCCCCCCCCCCCCCCTCTCTCTCTCTCTCTTTTTCTCTCTCGCCGTCTCCAATGTACATCTCATGCACAACCGCTTTTTCACATTCGATTTTCATTCTAAAATTGAAATGATTTTGAAGTTGACTGGAATGCAGAGTTTTGTGTGAGGTGCTTGCTTGTAAAAACCATGGGGTTTCTTCTTCTTCTTCTTCTTCTTTTTTTTTTTTTTACATTGGTGGACGATTGAAAAACGGAGAGTTATTAAAAATGCAAGAGGCAGAAGTTGCGCGTAAGAAAATGGTGTGAGAGAAATCAAAGTCCAGAGTCAAGTGAAAGAGTGGAAGGGATGAAGAGCGAGACAGAGAGAGAGAGAGACGACGAAGGGATAGAACTGTATATGAAGAAAAAGAAAAGGGGAAGGGGTAGTCGTGTAGGAGGGAGATGGTGAATTCGAAATTCGTTCGTTAAAACCGGGAAAGTGGGGGTGAGGGGGACGGGGGGGGGGGGGGGGGCGATCATTCGAAATTCACACATACGACAGGGAAGGGGAGGGGTGGGGGCAGAAAGGGTGACAGACAATTGAAAATTCGTAAGTGGGACAGGAAAGGGGAAGAGCAGGATAGTAGGAGGAGAGGCAAAGACAAAAAAAAAAAAAAAAAATTCGCATTTGAGGCAGGTAATGGAAGGAGAGATGGGGGTAGAAGAAAGAGAATTCGAATGTGAGACAGGAACGGAAGGGGGGGGGGGGGAGGGGGGTTATAGGAAGAGAGAATACTCAAAATTCGTTCGTAATACAAGGGAGAGGAGAGTGGGAATTGAAACAGAGAATTCAGATTTTGTGCCTGATATAGGGAAGAAGAGTACGAGGGGAGGAGAGAGAAGAAGGAGGATGGGGGTGTGATAGAAAAGAAAGAAAATAACAGTTAACGAGACAGGAAAAAGGAGATGGAAAATTACCAACAAAAATGAACAGAGAAAGACAGAGATTGAAGATAGAAAGAAGGGGGGGAAGGGGGGGGGGGGGGGGGGGGGGGGGGTGTGGGGGGGGGGGGGGGGGGGGGGGGGGGGGGGGGGGGTTAGCAGAGGTCAATGTAGTGTTTTGAAGCTTGTGTTTCATGTTACTAATCTACTGGAGCACTTTACAAAGATTTTTAATTCGTGGTTGTATTACATTTGTAGCATGTATCTCATTTATGAATCTTTTAGAGCATTTTGCTAATGGCTTTAATCGTTGCTGTTTCTTAAGAACGTTTTTCATGTTATTAATGTACTGGAGTATTGGAGTATTACTGGAGCACGTTACGTTCTTGTTGCAATGTTTTTGAAGAACGAATTTCACATTATTAACCTATTGGAGTACTTTACAAAGGATCTTAAAAATCTGTTATTGCAACTTAAAAAAAAAAAAAAAGTATTTCAGTTTTTTTTAAGCCATCGGTGCACGTTCCAATATTGTTATTTCGTTGTTGCAATGTGAAGAGTTTTGCGTTTGTAATCAATTGGAACACTTTACAAAAAGATATTGCTACGTATTTGAAGATATTTTCAATGTCCTTCTTGAAACCTCTGCACAAAGGACTTAATTCTCTGTTGCACTAGTTTTGAAAAAAAAAAAAAAAACGTATTTCACGTTGTTAACCTATTGAAGCACCTTACACAAAGATGTTAATTCGTTGCTGCGCTATTTTTGAAGACGTATTTCATGTTACTAATGCATCATAGCACCTCACAAGCGATTTTAATTCGTTGTTGCACTGTTTTTGAAAAACAACGGTATATGATCCATTGGTGTTTTAACGAAATACATAAACTCTTCGCTTCAATTTTTTTTAAGAATATATTTCACATTATTGATCTATTGGAGCTGGTTACAAAAGATTTTGACCACTTGGTGCACCGTTTTTGAATGCATTCCATATTGGTCTATTTGTAGAAGTCTACGTAAGATCTGAATCCGTTATTGCAACGTTTTTGAAGAACTTATCATACATTATTAATACATCGGACCACTATACTAAAGATTACAATTCGTTGTTTCACTGTTTTCTTGAATTACATGTTTCACATTATTGATGTATTGCAGCATTATATAAAATATACTGATTCGCTGTTGTGCTGTTTTGATGCATCGGAACATTTTGCAGATGAACTTGCTTTATTGTTGCTATCCTTTGGAAAAAAAAAAAGTTTTTCACGTGTTAGTCTAGTGGAGCACCTTATGTAAAGTCCTGCTGTGTAATTTCTACCCGATACATCTCAGCTACTACGCCCAGGCTACTAAAGAATATCCCATGGAAAGAAATATGAAAACCGACATTATTTCTTGAAAATGAAAATATCGCCAAATTGCCACTACTCATAAGTAGTGTAAAAAACAGAAACAAATGTATGTAATGATTATTCTTAAGAATCAGCTTTGACACTAAATTTACACGTTTTCCTAGAAAATATACACCATCTGAGAGGATTTCAGGCTGAACAAAACAAAAAAGATAAAAGAAATACAGATAAGGTGTTTCAGTTAAAAGCATGCCATGGAAATGGAGGAGGGGGAGGGGGGGGGGGGGGGGCAGTCCACCGTGACAAGTATTCCGGCTAATTAGAAAAAAAGATGCTGAGAGAAAAAATGTGTAAAATGTAAGAAATCACTCAATGTTGGACGGATCGTGTTCAGTACAGACAAAGTAATAACAGACGACATTTTTTCATCTGATTTTGCGATGGGCGAATTTTTTTCTTTATCCATAATTTTTAGAAAACCGATCCTGTAATAAACGAAATAAAGAATAACATATTTAAGAAGAAAATACCTTTACATTGAATTGAAATTTGATATTACGAATTCTTTGTAATTCGCGACCCTATCTTGAACGGTTGCCAAAAATGATTAACCACAGGCTGTGTTGTAGTAAAAGTGAAATAAGCTTCGCTTTTTTTTTTTTTTTCAAAATAATGTTACTAACTGTTTAAAGTCATAAGCAATTGAATGAGACTGAGGAATACACTGCTTTATTACCTCATCTATCTATTTTGCATCATTGAGGAACGGACCACCATGCAGAGTGAAACGTGACCATTATTTTTAGGTGCATCGGTAATAAATGATTAAGGGGTTAAGGGGATTCTCGACACCCGATCTGGGGGCAAGTCATATTCAGGACTTACCATCATACACGTATCAGTCTTCTTCTTGTGTTGGCCATATACGTGCCATGCCCTTCTAGTTGATGGGGGAAAACATTTAAGCTGAGCCGGAATTTTAGAAGAAAATACACACTGAATTAAAATACGGTATTCTGATTTTCTTTGAATTGGAATTTTGTCCACAACGTTTTGTTTTGCAGCATATTTCCATCGCTTTCCATTGCCAGCTCATGTTTCGACACACCTAATATTCTTTGGATCTTTCTTGGCTTTAGACGTTGTAAACTAATTTGTACTGTCGAATTTTTTCATAGCGACCACAAGAAATCCGTGCAACATACGGGTTTAAAGGGTAGTAGTCTTTTTTGGGAGGTTTAAAAAGAAAAGGCAAAAGGGAGGGAAACTTTGTTGGGAGGTTAAACAAATACAAAGGGGGGGGAGGGTCAATCTTTTGTTTGAAGGTTTTTAAAGTGAGTCTTAAAAGGGAGGGTTCTTTTGTTGAGAGGTCCAGAATGCAGTCTTGAAAGGGAAGGTACATTTGTTTAATGATCACTCCCACTATAGACAAAGACCAAAAATTCGAGCAAAAAGTCTTTTTATGGCGGGGGTGAGGTGGGGTGAGTGGGGATGTTAGAACAGCGGCGGAGGGGGTCTTTATCAGGAACTGAACCTAGTACTGATGACGCACAAAAAGCACTCAATCGTTCAAGAAAGGACAGAAATTCTTGACAAGAAGACCTGGGAATAGACTAGGCACAAAAATGTTCCAGCCAAAAACAAAAACCTGCTCTTCAAACGGGTATTGAGAGCAAAACAAACGTAAATGTGAAAAGAGGCAGAGAACAACAGTAAACAATAAACAAGTAGGATAACTTTTGCTCCCACAAGAAAACAAATACACACCCATAACTCTAAAGGAATGCTGCTTACGACACCGAATCGCCAGGCAGATATGACAGCACAGAGCACACGGAACAAGTAACATCCTTGTTTGTTCTGTGCGCTCTGTGCTGTCATATCTTCTGTGTGCTCTGTGCCGTCATATCTTCTGTGCGCTCTGTGCTGTCATATCTTCTGTGAGCTCTGTGACTGTCATATCTTCTGTGTGCTCTGTGCCGTCATATCTTCTGTGCGCTCTGTGCTGTCATATCTTCTGTGAGCTCTGTGACTGTCATATCTTCTGTGTGCTCTGTGCTGTCATATCTTCTGTGTGCTCTGTGCTGTCATATCTGCCAGGCGATTCGGCGTCGTAAGCAGCCTTCCTTTGGAGTTATGGGAGTGTACTTGTTTTCTTGCGGGAGCAAGAGTTATCCTACTTTTTTTTTCTTTGTTTTCAGAACTGAGAGTGTTGGGCCTTTTTTGTCGAGATTAAACCTGTTCCCGAAAACAAAGGGTTTTTACTAAACAAAAAAATGTTACGAGAAGTAAATAGCAGCACACACACACACACACACACACACACACACACACACACACACACACACACACATTCTTGAAAATGAAAGGTATCTTTAGTGGGTGAGAAAACCTAGCAATTGAGAAATAAAAGTTACAGTGCCATAACCTAAACGGCCGCAGGGGCAGTGAACTCTCAGAGCTTTACCATGTCAGGGGCATGGTATGACAGAAAGCAGCACTCATTCTTTTCCCGCCATCGCCTTTAACCTCCCCTGGACCGAGTCACGTACCCGTTCACTGCTAGGGAGACGGGACAGGGATTTTAAGCCGGAAAAAAAATCTGACCGCACGAGTGGTTCAAATTTGAAGATTGATAATTTTTTTTTTCGGGTTGTTGTATTTGAGATACTTGAGTGGTTTCTGTATGTTGTCAGCACTTTACGACTTGACTGTGTAATAAAAGGATACCGATCCGATCTTTGTGTTGTCTTTGGCATTATGACTCTGATCTTTGTGTTGTCTTTGGCAGCAAGACTTTCCTTTCGTAAGCACACACACACACACACACACACACACACACACGTGCGCGCGCGCGCGCGCGCACGCACACACATACACGCACGCACGCGCGCGCACACACACACACACACACACACACACACACACACACACAATGAGAGAGAGGCCTTGTTGATGAAAATGAAAGTTGCTCTCCAATCAAAGCAAAATGTAAAATGATAGGTTTCTGCCTTAGCTTTACTAAACCAAATGACAAGTATTCTCTCTGCCTGTCTTTCTGTCTGTCCGTCTCTCTTCTTCTTCTTCTCTCTCTCTCTCTCTCTCTCTCTCTCTCTCTCTCTCTCTCCCCCCTCTCTCTCTCTCTCCTTGTTCTTTCTCCTCTTTTTCTTTTTCTCCTTCTTTTCCTCTTTCTTCACCTCTCCTCTCTCTTCTGGTTTTCGTCTTCTCCCCATACCCCCCCCCCTCTCTCCTCCTCACCATCATGAATCATGGTCATCAACGTTAGTTTAAAAAAAAAAAAAAAAAACGAGAAAGCAAAGACATGAAATAAGTGGGGAAGTCAAAGAACTGGGCTCCAATCTTACTTGCCTTTTAGTCATTGGCTTAGAAAGGTGGTGGTCTTTACTACAAGTAGTCACATGAACCGTGCATATTTTGCAGAACACACACACACACACACACACACACACACACACACACATAGACATAAACGCGCGGGCGCGAAAAAATACATCCGAAAGTGCGGGTAGGACCTTCTGGGGAAAGGCCAAAATGACGGCGAGGAAAGACCCACTGACGGCAGGGAAAGTCCTGTTGACAATTGGGAAAGACCGTAACCTGGGATTCTCTTAACAGAACACGTAAGACCTCATGGCAAAAAGCTTGGCCGTGTCTGGAGTTGTACCGTCATCACTTGTCGGCGGAACAGACAGCAATGAGCGAGGCTACGGGTTACACACGGCACATGCTTGACGGTGGAGTTTTTAATCGGTGGGCTCTGCAGTCATGAAATATGAGCTAGTACACACACCCCTTGGGACTCCCGTGGACGTTCTGTCGGGTCACATCCGATGGCCATTTTACACAATGGCATCTGCCAGGGAGCAGTGTCCCTTCAAGCGTTAATAATGGAATATCCTGTGCGTCCTGAAAGGTTTGACTGGCCCAGTGACTAATCACAGACTGACTGACCGTTTGACTGACTGATTGACTTACCAGTTGATTGACTGGTTGAATTTGTCTGTCTCGTTTGTGTATGGAAAATAAACTTTCTCTATGTTCTGCGAAGACATCACAAAATAATAAGCGAATTCAAAAAAAAAGACAGTCTCGGCCAAATGTCCCAAATTTTGTAGAGCAACTTCATGTTCCTGTCGTGCGCCCATTTCGACTTAAAACTGAATTACAATCTGCCGTAAGATATATTTCATTTAAAGGATTACCGTCTGCTGATTTGGGCAGAAGTCAGTAGTGAATTTTCAACAGGACGCAGGATTAGTGAACTACATCTGGAGTATGGTAGTATATTTGATATCCATATATCAAAAGGTATTTTGCATTTATTGAGAGAGTACAATGAAGAGCAACAAAATTAGTAGGAGGAATTAAAAACTATTCATACACAAAAAGGCTAGAGACCTAAAATCATCCACTTTAGCGGCAAAGAAATATTAGCGGCGACCTCATCCAAACTTTCATGATTTTGAAATGTATTGATGACTTGAACGTGCATGAGATCTTTTATCTATCAAGTTGTAATACATCAAGAAGTACCAAAATATGTACTGAATACAGCCGTACACATTTTAAAAAAGCACTTCCTTTGCGAAGAGAATTTGCAACTTTATGGAATAAATTACCAGTTTATTCTGAAATGCCTGTTTATTCTGAAAGACCATAAAACATTAATACCTTCAAAAATCCAGGTTTGAGTGTTGAGGCAGAGACATATTTTTGATATATACCTACATAACAACTGCAAACTTAAGTTCAGCTATCCATATATTTTTTGCTGAAATTTGAAGTCTTTCTTTCAGTTAGCTGGTTTGTTTTTTATATTTCTTTTTAAAACTTAGAAACCCAATTCGGGCAGCAATTCAAACAAAAATTCAGTGGTTCAGAGAGAGAGAGAGAGAGAGAGAGAGAGAGAGAGAGAGAGAGAGAGAGAGAGAGAGAGAGAGAGAGAGAGAGAGAGCAGGTAAATTCAGGTGTGAGTGTTGAGGCAGAAAAATATTTTGGGTAGTAGCAAATAGCCCTCTTCCTTCTACCCAAACATATTTTTCCACCTGAAACACTCGCACCTGAATTTACCTCGAAAACATATCTACGTCAGTGAAAAAGGTGACAGACAGGCAATACAACACGCAACAAGTTCATAGTACCTACCAGTTTGATGGCAGGTGGTAGGTAACCTTCGCAATCTGAAAAGAACTGATGGGTGTTCAGTGGTGTTAGTAGCAATACAGGTAGTTAGGGAAATACGCGAAAATTTTGAGACGCTTTACAGTCACATTTTTTTCCATTGTAGTAAAAAAAAGAAAAAATATAACAGATCAAAATCATTCCGTATTTGCCGAAAAAGTATTGGAGTACATGCTTTTTGATCTGCATGAGTTAGTTTGTGTTTGTGAGCCAAAAAATTGCGTACGACTAATAATACTTCCAACCATATGCAGGTGTTAGCAGAAAGAAGAAAGACAGGCATCACAACACAAACCAACACTCAGGTATTTTTATTGTACTCACCAAATGGCTCCATAAATATTGAATTGTATAATCTATGTGTGGCCACACACAAAGAACACAGTGACTTGAAATGTTCTTGCTATTTTGCACTTTTCTTACACACAGAGCACTGACGTGACATTTTCTTTCCGTTTTGCGCTTTTCTCATTTGCACAAACTTTAGTACTTTTGTATGTAGCACTTTCATTCACTTAGTCAACCCTTATTTATCGTCAAACATTTATCGTTGTTGTCGAAGTAATAGGTCAAGCAGTCGAAATGGTCGTGGCATAAATAACAGCAGCAGCAGCAACAGGAGTAGCATTGATTACTTTTTAGGATTGTCGGTTGGAACAATCTTATGTTCAGTAGTAATAGCAGCAACAGCGGAAGCAACAACAGTCCTAGAATAAAGAACGCCAGTTGTAGTAGTACTAGTGTGATAAGGAGGCGGCAAAAGAAGGGTATGCGGAAACAGAGGAAGAGGAGGAGGAAAGATACCAGAAGCAGTGGTAGCAACGACAACAGCAGCGGCAGAGGAAGAGGCGGACAAAGAGAAGAAGCAGCTGCAGCAGTAATAGCAATAGCGAAAACAGCAGCACGAGCAGCACTTATGACAGTTGCAGCAGCAGCAGCAGTAGTATTGGCAACAGCAGTAGCAGGAAAAGCAATAATAGTGGCCGCAGCAGTAGCAACAACAGCTGAAACTGTAACATAGTAGGAGAAGGAGGGGAGAGAAGATCGGCGGCAGCAGCAGCAGCAGCAAAAGAATAGTGGTGGCAATTGAAGTAACCGTAGTAGCAACAGAAGTAGTGGTGGCAGCAACAATTGTAATAGCAGTGGTAGCCTAGCATAATGGTAGTAACAGCAAGAGTAGTTGTAGTGATATTAGCAATAGCAGCAGAAGCAGTAGGGGAAATCAGTGGCAATACCATCAACGAGATGTTGCGTGCGGACTGGTCCGTATTCGCTTCGATTCCTGGTATGTGACGACATGTCTGTCACCAAACATGTTGCAAACTGTCATTCAGCTTACATGGGGATTTGCAGAATCATTTCCATTCGTCACTATCAATCTATACAAGGTTCACTGAGCCTTTTTTATGCTCTTTTCGTGTCTTAATCTGGACCACTGCAATACGTACCCGTCTGGCTGCACTGTGTATATTTTGTCTAAATCTTCAGCTTGTTCAGACGTCTTCTGTCATACTGGTGTTCAGGGCAAAAAGGTATGTTCATGCTAAGGTTCTTTAAAAACCCAATGGTTCCATATTCAAGGTACAATACGCTCTAAACAGATATTGCACAAGTATTCAGTTATACTGATATCATTATCATCATGTCAATCATTGTTGTTTTCACACACTAAAACGTGGTGGTCACATCAAAAGTCAGCTCATGGAAACATCCTTGTTTTAGCCATATTGTGACACAAGAATAACGTCTGTCTGGCTGTGATATTGACCATTGGAAGTCTGATGCAAGAATAACGACTGTCTGGCTGTGATATTGACCATTGGAAGTCTGATGCAAGAATAAACGTCTGTCTGGCCGTAATATTGACCATTGGAAGTCTGATGCAAGAATAACGACTGTCTGGCTGTGATATTGACCACTGGAAGTCTGATGCAAGAATAACGACTGTCTGGCTGTGATATTGACCATTGGAAGTCTGATGCAAAAATAACGTCTGTCTGGCCGTGATATTGACCACTGGAAGTCTGATGCAAGAATAACGACTGTCTGGCTGTGATATGGACCATTGGAAGTCTGATGCAAGAATAACGACTGTCTGGCTGTGATATGGACCATGGAAGTCTGATGCAAGAATAACGTCTGTCTGGCTGTGATATTGACCATTGGAAGTGCTGATGCAAGAATAACGTCTGTCTGGCTGTGATATTGACCACTGGAAGTCCTGATGCAAGAATAACGTCTGTCTGGCTGTGATATTGACCACTGGAAGTCCTGATGCATGCAAGAATAACGTCTGTCTGGCTGTGATATTGACCATTGGAAGTCCTGATGCAAGAATAACGACTGTCTGGCTGTGATATTGACCACTGGAAGTCCTGATGCAAGAACAACGTCTGTCTGGCTGTGATATTGACCATTGGAAGTCCTGACGCAAGAATAACGTCTGTCTGGCTGTGATATTGACCACTGGAAGTCCTGATGCAAGAATAACGTCTGTCTGGCTGTGATACTGACCATTGGAAGTCCTGATGCAAGAATAACGTCTGTCTGGCTGTGATATTGACCACTGGAAGTCCTGACGCAAGAATAACGACTGTCTGGCTGTGATACTGACCATTGGAAGTCCTGATGCAAGAATAACGTCTGCCTGCTGACCTGTGATATTGACCACTGGAAGTCCTGATGCAAGAATAACGTCTGCCTGCCTGTGATACTGACCATTGGAAGACCATCGCCTGGGTGCTTCATGAACCCACTAAATGCTGTGGAGTGGACGGGAAACCGTTCACAGGCCCAAGCCTCGGCACACGACCACAGAACCGGAGGAATCTTGTGAACTGCTCTTCAGTGCGATGTCCCTGTGACTCTTCACGTGGCTAAAAGACAAGAGTAATAAGAGGTAGCAGTAGTTTGCATGTTGCAGGGTGTGTCTGTATCTTTTGACTCAAAAGAGATACAGAGACTTAAGACAGACAGGCTAGAAAACTGCGAGACTGAGAAAACAATGGGGACGGATCTACAAGGAACTTGAGAGAGACAGACAGACGGACAGACAGACAGACAGACAGACAGACAGACAGACAGAAAGAGAGAGAGAGAGAGAGAGAGAGAGAGAGAGAGAGAGAAATCAAGACTCAAGACTCACATGTTTTATTTATAAAGACCATAGCCTCTTAGAATGGGGATATAGATTATAAATCATGTCACAAACTGTTCTTGGTGTAAGAGAGAGAGATAGAGGACAGAGAGAGCCAGAGAGAGCCAGAGAAACGCAGACAGAGAGAGACAGAGAGAGAGAGAGAGAGAGAGAGAGAGAGAGAGAGAGAGAGAGAGAGTTAGTTTGTGAATAGATTAAAGACAGAAAATCGATGAGAGACAGATCGAGAGCAATATTGGGGAAAAAAGTAGTTGTAAGTGAAAGACAGACGAAGGAAGGTTTTCTCTCGGTGTTAACTTCTCAGATGTAAAACTTCATGTGGTTCACCAGCTTGTGGCACACACATCACCGCAACAAACATCTTCGTGACTGTGGCCAGGAATTAGAGAGGAGCGGGTCACTTTCTAGCTCCTCATTTCCACAAATCGCCTTCGTCGGAGTAACATTCAATCGCACAGATTAACAGTTTTCCGGGCGAAAAAAAAAATTCACCTGGTTGGATTGCGCTCTCAGGTAACCGGGATTGGCAAGGTTGTTCTCGTCCGCTGTTCAGCGAGGTCGGCTCCCTGCCAGCACATAAGTCTGTACCTGCTCCTGAACCACGGCGTGTGTGCTCCAACTTTGACAGTGCGGCACGATCAGTGTGGTTAGTGTGGTGAACAGACAGCCACGCCGCGAAGAGGACAATCAGGCCAACAGGAAATGGTGAATGCCCCGAGTGTGCCTAGTGGAGCTCCAACTGGGGAAAGGCGAAAACGCTGATCGTGTTCCCTCTGCGTCTGCGCTGTGGCTGACATACCGGCAAGTCGTAGTGCCATCGGAAGGCGAGCAAGACGGGTACTAAGGCTGACCATAACAGAGTTCAGTGTATTGAGTAAACACGTGCCACGCGTGGAACGCCGAATGCTCATCGTATGCTGCTAGCATACACAACAGGTCAATACCGATTGAACTTCCGTCAAATGGAAGGAAGTTTACTGAATTCGACGAATCACGAAGCTCACATGCCTATTAGGAGATAAATAAAACAAGATATATAAAAAAAAACAAAGTTCAAACGATCTAGTGTATTTTGGTTCAACACCCACGTCGTCTCCAGTATGAACAAATTCAACACTGTCGCACAAGACTGGAAGTCAAAATGGAATTTTTGTTGTTAACTCTGTTCATGTTATAATTTTGTCCCCATGTTACTTTCTTGCGGACAGTTTGTCTTTATTTCAAGACCCACATGACTATTAGGACGTAAATCATATCATTCACTAATGGCCTTTTGGGTTGCAGCCAGTTGTTTCATGTTTCCACGTCACTTTCCACGGGTAAGGTAGTGTCTTAAGATTCCACCAGGCCCGAACCAATTCGTGCAAGGCGATTTTCTAGAAATGTCCATGGCAAAGGTATTATTCTACAAATCTCTGGCCAAAGTTGTAATACAAGAATAGCCGGATGATACAAAAATTACTCAGCATCCGAAAAACGCGTGGAAGATGTGCATTGTACATTCTTCTTCATGAAAGGGTGAAGCCTTGATGATACAGAGCCTAAATTCATTCATTCCTTTATTTATTCTCTCTCTCTCTCTCTCTCTCTCTCTCTCTCTCTCTCTCTCTCTCTCTCTCTCTCTCAGGGAACAATTTTACATGGGGCAACGGTGAGCCAGTGGATCCTGGGATGTGGCAACCCACCGCATCGGGCACTGTCAGACCGGCGGCAGTGATGACTGCAACTTGCTTGACATATAGCGTAGCCACAAACCGCTGGTCCTTTATCTGCCAAGGAAATCCTTGTAGGTGATTTCATGTTTCCTTGGGATGGGTAGATGGTAGGTGATACAGAATACAGTAATAAGTAATAAATTTTCTGTCTGTGGTTAATTGGATTTTATTCGGATTAAATGCTCTCTCTCTCATGAAAGCATTGTAAAACAGTTTGCGCTTTATTATACAAAGGTTTTAAAAGGCCAAGCGTTCGTGCAATGTAATTAATAATACGGGTTGTGTGGTGCGACTTTATTATGCTTCATAGATATGCCCTCTCTGAGGGCCCAAGGCCTATACTAATGAAACTCTCTCTCTCTCTCTCTCTCTCTCTCTCTCTCTCTCTCTCTCTCTCAAACATGTTCACCTTGCTGGGTCTAGTTCAAAAACAGTTTTCTTTTGATCGAAAATTATATGCAGTTTTCATCGACTTTGAAAAGCCTCCGATTCCATTAACAGAAATCTTATCTGGCCAATTATGACTAACAACGGTGATAAGGGTAAACTTACAGATGTGTTAGAAGTATGTATTATGTGGTGAAAGCTAAAGTTCGTCGTGGAGCTAAATTCACGGACTGTGTCAATTGTTCAGCGTGGGTTAAACACGGCGATGCCTGTACTCCAGTGTCATTTTACAGCTTATCAATAACACCGCAACTGAGGTCATCAATAACGGGAGACACGAGGGGTGGGGGAGAGGGTGCTGTCAACTCTTGATACATTTGAGTTGTTTATTTTGTTACTGGCTGATAACGTGATTTTGATATTAGACAGTTATTGGTTTACGGACACAACTGAATAGTTTACACAGCTCAGTTACATCTCTCAAGCTTAAGGTTACTTTGTCAAAAAGTAACATTGTTATGTTTCGTAAGGGTGATTATTTAAGTGCAAGAGAATGATAACTATACGCTTCCATGCATGTTGTGAACACTTATCGATACTTGAGTATACTTTTCTCTGCTTGTCTGAGTTTTGTTAGTCCTTGCAAGGATCTAGTTAGCGAGTAAAAAAAATGTTTTGCTCTGTATAATCAAAAACGATAGATTCTTAACAATACGTGTTTTGATGCAATTTGCAAGTTGTTTGATAGTCAGGTGCAGCCAACAGTATGGATAGGAATCATAAGGATTTGATAATGCTGGCTTGCATTATGGATTTGGGCACCTTTTCGCGCTTTCAAAGGACTTTCCAGATGTAAATAGGCGGACGTCTAATAATCTTGTTCATGGCGACATGAATAGATTTGCTACACATATCTTGTTTTTCTGCAGTTAGTTGTTTCTGCTACTGGCTAAATTTACTTTAATTGGATGAGTACAGAATACCTTCTAAAGTTTATGTTATGCTACTTGATCTCGATTCTAGAGGGCCGAAAAAATGAATGGGCTAATAAAGTACGTATGTGTGCTTTTAATGCGGTTTTGGTTTTGTTTGGCTGAATCAAGGTACTGGAAATGTTGAACAGTTTATAAGTTGTTTTTGTCAAGGCCTAGTTAATTACAGTTGGGAAAAACAATGATTAAGCACGTGCATAATACCAAAAGGTATGATTTTTTCATAAATTCTAGTAATTCTCATGAACTGAAACCTTACATAACTTTAGAAACGGATAGACACAAAGATTTAGATACAAAACCGGTGTTGGTGACACGGTTTCGCTTTGTCCTCAATCAGGAGTCAAAGAAAGCAAAATACATTTATTCTTTGCTGTCCAATTCTTATGGACATTAGAAACAAATTCATTAAGCCTAAATTCTGTAGACAGCCTTCCTTACTTAAACTGCCCTTTGATGTTGTCATCTTCAACAAACATTGTTCGAAATTTTTCGTTGTTTTTGTATAAGGCACTTAATTTAGAGAAACAGCTACCTCTTGAAAGTTCTCGATGATTTTATTTTTTGATATAGTTTGTTACATGTCGCACATATTTGTTTCAAATGCACTTAATCCATGCCCCTTCATGAAGGGCCTAGGCCTGTGTGAACACACACACACACACACACACACACGCTCTCTCTCTCTCTCTCTCTCTCTCTCTCACATACACACACACACACACACAGTCTAGCTCTCTTCTCCTTCTCCGTCTGTCTGTCTGTCTGTCTGTCTGTCTCTCTCTGTCTCTCTCTCTCTCTCTCTCTCTCTCTCAGCTGCTAGTCATCTTTCAGAATCATACAAAATAAGACCAATACAAATTGTCATGATTTTTTTCCCCCACGCATTCAGTCCTATATACGAACGTAATCCCTTTCATAACGAAAAGGAACTCAAATTGATAAATCACAATTACACCATCGGTATGAAAATTCTCAAATTATGTTTGCATAGTTAAAGAGTTGAAAAGGTCAGTTTTAACTTTGTGACAATTTTTCGCTTCAGTCTAAGCGCCACGGTATGTCGTTGGTTTTGCGTCCTAATTCTTCCAGCTAGGCTGAACATTCTGTGAAAGGAAGAAAAAGATGCTTAATACCTACCCCTGTACCTCACTTTTCAGCTCACTTTTTTCATCCAAAAAGTAAAAAAAAAAAAAAAAAAAAACACCATTATCACCGTCAAGAAACTCGTGGTTTTATCCGCGCTGTTGTTTCGCTTTATTTGTGTGTTTGTAGACGGCATTGCGGAAAAATTACTTATCTAATGTGAACGATCTAGTTGCAAAGTGAGACGACTGCAGGCGGATATCTAAACAAATCTCAAATAAATGTTAGCGAATCCCTCCTTCCTTGCGCTGAACTCCGAAGCGATCTGAAACGATCGAAGCTAAGTGAATTTTCGTTATTTTTTTATTCGTTTGTGTCTCACCTGAAGAAGACCTAAGAAGTGAAACGCGTTGTGTCTTGTCTTGTGACTCGTTTGTCCACGTTTCTCTGGGCGGTTCGCTAACATTTATTTCAGATTTAATGTGAACGAAACTGAGTGGAAAGATGTGACCCATGGACGAACACGTTAAGTTTTGGGTCGGATCTGTGGAATTGAGGACGGGGGCAGCAGCCTCCCTGAAGCGAGATCACACGAAAAAAAGTTCTGAATCAACTTTCAATGAAACTCGTTGGAAAGACATTTTGTGGCCACACGCCACAATTACGATTTTGCGCTGTATCACTATATAGTCCAAATAAGCGTTTTGAAGTGTAGCATAAATTTGAGCCAAACATCGTTATCAAACTGTTAATAGATTACAGATAACAGTAACAGATTAGTAGATGAACAACCCACCAACCATTTTACTTGTTTTTAATGAGTTCTGCGTAGCACATCATCCACAATTTAGAAATAAAATGGGTTACCCTCCCTGCCTGACAATCGTGTTTCAGGCCTTAGACTCATCCGTGCGCCAGGTGGTTTCCCTAAAATAGTCCCATTCCTTTCATTTTAATCTGTCTGCTTGAAACCACCTGGCATATACTTTGATGGGCATATGAAAGAAAACAAGGTAAATCAACCTTCAGACACAATGAAAATTCTCAAAACA
>JADBJO010000579.1:537500-572500 GCA_016801955.1 Conus betulinus
ACAGACAGACAGACAGACAGACAGCATTTCTTCGTTCCCATCCCAAAGCACTCCCTATTTTATAAGAACTGGGAGTACAAAAGAGGAGGGTGAATGTTGGAGAAAGAGTGCGTTTGCGTGAAAGAGAGAGAGAGAGAGAGAGAGAGAGAGAGAGAGAGAGAGAGAGAGAGAGAGAGAGAGAGAGAGAATTCGAATTTTTCGAATGACATATGGAGGAGGTAGGAATGGAGATAGGAAAGGAGGTACATAATGGAGGGGGTAGAGATACTTTATGTGCGCTTTATGTGTGTGTGTGTGTGTGTGTGTGTGTGTGTGTGTGTGTGTGTGTGTGTGTGTGTGTGTGTGTGTGTGAGAGTGTGACAGAGAGAGAGAGAGGGGAAAGGGTACAAAGTCAATGCACTGTTTCTGAAGTACCTATTTGGGGTTATCATTCTACCAGTATACAAAAGTTCTAAATTCTTGTTCTGCAATCCAAATCACTTTCAGCCATTACCCGGATGTTTGTATCTTCCGTTCCCATGTTCCTTAACAGATTCTAAATCGATCGCTCATCAGACGATTGATAGAGTAGGAAATAAATTCCGAACAAGTCGTGTCAAAGTCTTTAAGTGTGGTTCAGTAGGCAAAAACATAGCACAGAGTATATAATGAATTTCACAAAGCAAACCTAAGCAGTTTTTCACAAGGGCAATTAACACAGAATACAATCAGTTGTTAGGACTGTTATCATTTATATATATAACATAATAACAACATCGACAAATATTGATAGAAGGGAAATCATCAGATACCCTCGGCGTGATTGACAGAAAAGAAGTTTGAAATTTGGAACATCCTTTTTGAGTGGATGTCTCTCGTTTTTTTTGTTTTGTCTTTGTTCTCTGTGCCTCTAATCTGCACGTGTGCTTAGTGAATGAGCACCACAGCAGCTTTGTTTTTAACAAAGGAGCGACAGGTACCTTTACTGTTTATTGCTCAGAGACCGGAGATGTTTGTCGACAGAGCGTGGGGAAAGTACACGTACACACTTGTCTGCAGAGGAACAATCAGCTGGAAGAGAAGGAAAAGAACCTCTGATCTCCTACCGCGCACAAAGGAGAGGCGATGGGAAACGGGATGGACGTAGCAGCAGTTTGATTGAACAGCGCACTGGAGCCTACAGCTGCCACTTCCCCTACGTTTATCCTTCCACAAGCTTTCCTCCCTACTTGTACTGTGTACTAGCTCTCTGGCTGATCGTGTGTTTGAAATAGGGTGCTGTGTTTCTTCATCAATACTTTGTGCCAGAATTCAGCGAACTGTGTGCGACTGATCTTACTGGACTGTTGTCTTTGACTGAATCGACGATACCAAACATGAGCGCGTCTTCTGTCATCCGCATTGCTGGCAAGCAGCACAAAGAATTGCCAACAAAAACACGATTGAAAAAGATTGACGAACACATGCAAAGTCAAATGAAAAGTAAGCTCAATGGGGAGCATGCGTCCTATTTTCAATCACGCTCAAAATTTAAAGCATATTGAACAGGCACACCTTTCCTTTACAACTGATAGTGAATTTACTTGCCGGACACCTACCTGACAGCTGGTAGAGGGCCCCAACAACAGTCACTGTCGGCACTGGTCAGCTTCACTGGGAACACGGCGGCGGTTTCCCTAACACGGCCTAGGCATGTTTTGCTTGTTTTTATTTGTGTGACCTACGTGTTTGTGAAGCATGCCGATACTGATTCTATAACAGTCACACCATGCTTTTAGTAAAGCAAGACTTTAACTTGCTACACATGCAGTTGTCAGTTATAAACAATGAAATGCTTCCTACCTGACCTTGTACTTTCCCCGACCGAATCACTGAATTCAATCCATTTGAAACTGATGGCACATCTATCAACACACACCAATGCAAATTGTTGTCACGCTTTCATCTTCATGGCATGCCTACTCACGACCGAGTCACACAATTTCGTAACAGTATAAACGGAATACAGAGAGACAGAGTGCACGCACGCTCGCGCGCGCACACACACACACACACAAAGAAACCCACACACCAATTACACCGGTATTTACACACATGCACCACACACACACACACACACACACACACACACACGACACATACCTGTATACACACGCGTTGAAATTATTTTCACCCACCCCCCCCCACTCTAATTGGAATCACTCATCCACATGCGTGTGCACGCACATGCGCGTACGCGCGCGCACGCACACACACACACACATGACAACAAAAACAATAAATCTCTCTCTTTCTCGATTGTAATTGGCTTAATTAATTAATTGGTTTCCTAGAGACGGGGTAATGAATTGAACAGGGAATGCTTGTCACCTCTCAAGCATTCAGGTTTTTTTTTATTGAACTGGCGCTTGAAATTTGCCAGTTGAGGGAAGTACTACTGATTTAGGGAGGACACATTGGCCATGTGTTTTTCCATTATCGCCTGCAGTTTTGCTTTCTGTGTTTTCTGTGACCATGCTTGTCTTTTCAATAAGTT
Source organism: Conus betulinus (assembly GCA_016801955.1). Lineage (NCBI taxonomy): Eukaryota > Metazoa > Mollusca > Gastropoda > Neogastropoda > Conidae > Conus > Conus betulinus. The sequence continues at coordinate 540,016 of JADBJO010000579.1, forward strand.
GACGAGTGCGTGTATCTTCTCACCCCCCCCCCCCCCTCCCCCTGTTTCCCATGTAATGCCAGGCCAGAACGGTGAGAACGGACGAATGGAACGCAGTGACTTTCCAGAATGTGCTGCTTTGGAATCATAGGTGTTTCTGAGAATGATCTGCGAAAGAAAGCCATGTACTCTTCGATGTCACGACCCAGTGTATCGACCTCATCTGTGTCAGTCATAGGTGTTTGATGTGAGATGTTGGCGTGGATGTGGGAAAACAGTGTGTTCAGTGTTTTGAATTTCTGGCAAATGTTCGAAATGATGTCTGTGTCCTGAGTCAGTCCTGCTGTTATGTCCACTACACTGTCACACTGATGTTCTATTGTGTCTGGCTTCACGTAGGTGTGGTAATGGTTACCAATAAACGATCGTCCATGGTAGGCCTGTGGACGTACTTTATGCAGCTGAAGCACAACATCCAAGTGCTTGGTAACAGGGCCGGCCAGTTTGGGAAGATCAAGCTGTGACTGGAGTACTTCTATTTCCTGTTGCTTTTCCCACACCAGCTCTGACAGGTCATGCTGCTCCTTGTGGAAAACACCGAGTGGTGCCGTTTCATTTTCTGGCTAATTGAAAAAAATCTTTGTCTCCCAACATTCTTTTTTTCTTGTGGAGCTGCTAGGATCTGTTTCTTTTGGATCACGAACTCTAAAAAAGCTTAGTCAGAGCCGACCTGTTTCCCGTGGTGTGCTAGTGACTGCCCTATGCCTTTGTCAAGGCAGTGGTAGTCCTTTTTCAGCAGATTATGTTGTTTCTTGACCACGCCCAGCAGAAGATGCAGGTATGGGGGTGCTATATGGGTAAACTCCACATCCCTGACCACACTGTTGTGTAGTTCGGCGATTTTCTATTTGTAACTTTTATGCATTGGAATAGAGGCATGGGTGTATCCCCTGAGCACCTTACAATCTATACAGTTTGGGGGAAAATCATAGTCCTTTTGTCCCACCGTGTCATGGACTTCAGAGCCTCCAGTTGTTGTTGGTAGGGGTCTATGATTCTTTTCAAATTGCATGGACTGCCCTTACAATTCACAATGGCCAAGAGACACATGTTGCGCTTGGAATTTGGAATGCGGAGATTTGCAATCTGTTGCATATGTTTGAATGTGTCCCCTGTGAGAATGTGAGACTGAGCTGATCTCCTGATTTCAGAGCCCTGTTGTTTGATGACGTCTTCTTTACTACTTCCTGACATGTTAATTCTGATTTTCTGCATCATTTGGGACCGCTTCTTCTGCAGTGGAGATGGTGGGGCTGTGTGATGTTTTTTCAACACTATAGGCTGACGTCTAGTTTTGCACATGAATGCCACTGTGTCTTTGGATTGTGGCAGTTTTTTCTTTTCACAAGCCACTTCGGCAAATTTCTTCTTCTTCAGTGAGAGGTTTATCGATGTCCTCATCGTCCGAGTCTAAATATACCATCTTGCGTTTCAGTTGGGGGAAGGGGGGGTAGTGCGGTGTCAGTGACAGAGATTTTGACAGTGACTGGAGAGGTTCACGTGCACCATGTTCTAGGCTTTCTAACTGGCAATGATGTTGACTGACAAACTGACACACGTTCATCAATATCCAAATAAATATTAGACGGAACAAAACATGCATGTGCAGATTAGGATATGTTCGCTACGATAGATGTTTGTGTGCAGAATGTTCTTGGCTTGGGGGTCGATGGTGACTGACAAACTGACGTCAACACACTTTCATCAGTATCCAAGCACACATCAGACATGTCAACACATTCAAGTGCTGAGCTGGACGTGTTAGCTACGACTGGTGATGCTTGTGTAAAGATTGTTATAGGCTTATTCCAAGGGAGTTGATACCCAACACAACAAAACTACACGTCTTTTATTTCACTGCAGTTGTGTGCAAACGCCTCCGCCATTGTTGGCGCTACAAACATGCACACATGTGGCAAAGATCGGAATTAAGTAGGCCTACACAAAAGCATCAAGACTGGCTGATACAGGGGTCACTCTCTCTCTCTCTCTCTCACACACACACACACACACACACACACACACACACACACACACACACACACACACACACACACGCACACACAACACACACACACTCACAGAGACTCAGAGAGAGAGAGAGAGAGAGAGAGAGAGAGAGAGAGAGAGAGAGAGAGAGAAAATCACTTGGTGTTATGGTATTACGTCTAATTCTATCATGAAGGCACGCTTGTATACTCACTTCCATACACTCTCTCTCATGTGTGCACACATCCACAGAGAAAGAGATGGTTAAATAAAAAAAAGGCTTGGTGGATTCATGACTGCAAAGAAAATAGGATCCCACACACAAAAAGACCTGTCTCAGCACCGTACCTCCCACACTACAATGAATCACATTATCAAGCGACGCCTGGCTCTATCATTGCACTCGCCGCCGGCCAACTGATGGAGAACGCACTACACCCACTGTAAAAAAAAACACACTTAAGGATGCATATAAACGCAGTCCCAGTTATATCAAAAGACACAAAGAACGAGTACACTCACACAAATCACACACATAGCAAATTATAACAACTGGTTATGAATGTGCAACACAAACAAGCATGAAACACCCGATCAGAAATCAGTACAGGAATGACGCATTTCTCGCAGTCTGAAAGTGCCAGAGTGCTGTACCCACGCTATGCCTTATCGCCATACAGCACTGAAGGTCACAGTGTGTGTCATCAGCAGTGCATTGCCGCTCCCATAGGCCGGAATCTAATAAACAGAGCGATTTTCTTCTAGGCCGGCGGACTGTGACATGACAAACAGTTACACTGATGCCACCCGAACGACCACACATTAAGGCAGGCCGACTTTTATGTTTGGTACCCGGCAATGAAACTGGAAACTGTTAGCGCCCAGACATGAAATTGGCAGCCTTGCGGACGTCATTTTGTTCCTCCAAATAACTGGGTCGTAGTGGTGCTCAAAAGAGCTGAAGTTTAGATACCCGTATCTCTGAAATAGCTGCAAAGAGAATGAAAATTTCAGCCGCCACCTTTCTTATGTCTTTGTGTCTTAGTTGTTGTGTCTTAAAGCTCTGACACAATCCTGCCACTTTCGAACCTGCGGAGGCGGAGCTCGAGCTCCCAAACATGCATCCAGATTCGGCTCAAACAACAGATTTCTTCAGGATGGAACTGATGAAATGTCATGGATGTGTCTTCCACTTCTGGTGGAAGCGCATGGCCCCTATAGAGGCAGAATGCCAACCAATGAAGAGGCTGAAGAGGAATGTATTTGAAATAGAAAGGAAATCTTTGACATGTGAGAATGAATACATACGCTATGGTACCCAAAACAAAACAAAGACATTCCAGACACTTTTGCTTGTCTTTTGGCAAATGCCCCCGTGCACGCAAGCATACACACACACACACACACACACACACACACACACACACAAAAGCAAGCGCGCGCGCACGCACGTCTACCAGAGACTCTTTCAGTACAAATTCCCCCTCTTGCTTCTCCCCCCCTCCCTGCACCTCCCTTCTGGAAGATCTTTGCCTGCCTTCAACTTCCTCTTTTCTTTTTAAACTCCGACTCTGACCCCCCACATTCCACCCCACCCCCACCGCGCTTTTTTTTTTTTTTTTTTTTTTTTTTGGGGGGGGGGGGGGGGTCTTTACTGAGATCTACTGTTTTTCTGCCTTAGTGGACTGGTCTCTTGTCAATGTAACAGAACTTAAGACATTTTTTTTCATTTAAAAAAAATATGACATACAGCTTTTTTTGGTTGTGATCTTGCGATGGGTACGCACCAACATCTTCAACCTCTCTGGTTCTCTGTTCATGTCGTAACTGGTATTTTTCCTCTCTGAATTTCGCATCCTGAAACTCCAGTCGGTTTTGTCATCTATCATTATACACAGCAGCCGACGCATTCCGTTTCAATAATATGTATTGTACGGCGTATACAGGATCAGGGCTCTTTCTTTGTTCAGTATTATGTAAGCCATTTTTACAGACAACTACTGATGATGAAAGTTCACAGACATAATGCATCGATGGGCCTTCGTTTTCTGTTGGATTTTAGGCTGTGGACTGTCGCCACAGTTTTCTTTAGAAAACAGCGCATGCATGGGTCGTAACTTCATTCACACCACAGAGCAATGCTAAATGGTGCAAACGGATGTGATCCAACGTAAAATGTAGCAACGCAGCAGTCTCCACCAAACAATGAAACAATGTTACTGTTTGCGGGTATGTTATAAACAACAACAACAACATATGTTATATTATTACATTTTCGTAACAAAATGTCGGTGGTTTGTTTGGTTTGGGTTGTTGCTGTTGTAGAGTGTTGCATCAACACTTCTCAGTGTATAGAATTTTACCAAATCAATTACAACGGGAGAAGCAGCACAATGTTTAAAAATCAGCTAGTCAAAACCACCAGGGCGGGTGGGGGGCAAAGAAATGGCAGGCGTTATTTTTCCCCTGATTTTTTTTTTCCAGGACAAGTCTATTGCTACTTTTTGATTTTTCCTCCAAACCGCTGGATTCTTACTTTTTTGTGCGGACATCGCAGCACTGTTGTATGTTAATCTGAATCAAGGCTAGAAAAACACTAATACGCCTAGGCTGAACTGGGCGAACCCATCTAGTTTTCATCTTCTGGCAAATTACTTGAAAGACTAAATATTCTGCTGTTCTCTCTCTCTCTCTACACACACACACACCACACACATATATATAGTATATATATATATATATATATATATATATATATATATATAAACAGATAGATAGATAAATACACATCTATTACTTTTAATATAGAGACTACAAAACCTTGTAATTTTGTGGTTACGTGTGCATTATTCATTAATCTGAATTTAGTGACATAAACGGTTGCCTTCTGGCTTCATGGCTGACTCCAATACACGGTTAAACGCTATTAAGTGGAATTTAAAGAAAATATTGCCGTTCTGAGTTTCTCTTTGATTGTGGCTACATGCGTACATTTAAAAACCAAAATCTGGTAGCACATCTGCTTGCCTCCTGTCACGTATATAAGACAGATATATTACAACCACCCGAGACGTTTTTAAAAAAGAAAATAACAGATCTATATTAACTCACCTTCTAATCTTCTATATTCTCCACGCAAACACATTCACTCTTCAAAATTTGCTACAATTATATTTTCAGTTTCTCAAGAGTGAATCCTGTCGGATATTTTAAAACCTATCCAAGACAGAAAGGCCATCATGCAGATTTCTCGCCAAGAATTAAACCATGCAGTGCTAACACATGACTGCCTAATAACCTCCCCATTGTGAGAGTTTCCCAGTTCATTCTCTCTCTCTCTCTCTCTCTCTCTCCTCTCTCTGTGTCCCTCTGTGTGTGTGTGTGTGTGTGTGTGTGTGTGTGTGTGTGTGTGTGTGTGTGCGTGCGCGCACGCGCGCGCGCGCGGGTATTTATGTTAGATGTATACTTACAAAAAGTCCATGTGAATCTGGATCGACTCTGCAAGCGTTGATGCTTCGTATTTTACAAATCCTGTTTTAACAAAACAAAAACAAAACCTTAAAAAAAAAAAAAAAAAAAAAAAAAAATTTTACAAGGGAAGTAATTGAATCACTTCGTACCTCCTGTTTACTTCCTAGGACGGCGATCTACAAGCGAATCCTGAAACCCGTTCGACCAAGGTAGGGACTCTCTCTCTCTCTCTCTCTCTCTCCCCCCTACTCTTATAATACTTTTTTTTTAATCTAACTTTAAAATACAAGTCAATTGAATGCATTACCTGTCTCATATCGGCCATTTTCTGAACACTTTCTAAAACATACATTTTGTGTTTCCGTCGTTTTTTTTTCTTTTATGTACGTTTATATGAATGCACGAATGCACGCTCGCGTTCGTGTGTGTGTGTGTGTGTGTGTGTGTGTGTGTGTGTGTGTGTGTCGTGTCTTTGTGTGTTGTGGAATGTTCGTGCATTTGTGTTTTCGCATGTGTGAAAGTGCACGCATGTACATGACAGTGTACGTGTATTCAAATTTGTGACCAAATGCATGCGACTGTGTGCATATGTGTGTGTATAAGTTCATATATGTAGTTATTAATTTGTAGAAAAGCTTCATGTTGGTATGTGCATTTGTGCTCGTGCATGTGTGTGTGTGTGTGTGTGTACAGTGCGGTGCACGTACACACACACACACACACACAAAAAAAAAAAAACTAGAGGCACGTGAAAGAAAAATGACAATGCAAAAAGCAGAACAACACGATGATTGATCCGTATCCATTTATTTCAATGATTAGTAATGTGCTGATAAAACATGAAATCCAAAAAGTCAAACATCTTAACCAAGACTTCCCGAAAAAGTTACCACCCATGAATTGTTTCTGAATTATTTTTGCTCAGTATATATTGCGAAATATATCTTCTATACTATTCTCCTCCGTAAAACCTTTTTTTTCCTTCATATCTTAGTCTAACTCAACTGACATCCCTTAAATACCCTTCCGTTTGAAGACCGAATTTTCCGGAACATTCTTTTTTCACTTGTACTGGATCCTCCTCCTCCTAAAAAAAAAAAATAAATAAATTTTTAAAAAAAAATAAAAAAAACCGCCATCCATCTGCTCTCTAGAAGCTTTTTTTTTTTTTTTTCCCACCTGGAACATTCTTGTCGTCGTCAGTATGAGATTAACCTTCTTTGGAACAAGTTGCTTACTTCAAAAACCGTTTTCTTCGAACATTTTACCGTTGTTTTAAACCAAATTCGTCTTCTAGAAGGAAAAATCTCTCCCTCTAAAACGTTTTTTTCTTTTCTAGTTTTTTTTTTACAAAGGATCTTGCAGAATGTTTACATGAGACGTTCCACAGTGCAAATTTGCCCACAACGGTTTTTGTTTGTTTGTTTGTTTGTTTTTCGGATGAGAATCGGGAGGATTTGAATCGAGCTGAAATAGTATTTTCATCAACGTCACCAGCGATCGAAACGGCTTGTGAAACAAACATAACGGAAAAAGTAATTCTTCCAGTTCAGTTCAAAGAATCATTCGTTTCACTGGAGGGGCATGTGTAGGGTTAATGTTAATGAAACCGACACTTGCACAGTTAGCAGCCGTACTTCCAAAAGATGATTCTCTCCCAAGACGCGAGTCAAGAGTCATCTTGATCATTTGCCACTAGTGCCGAAAATAAAGTCGGGTGATGTGAATGTCAAGATCTGAAGATCGGTGTGAAGAAGTGGGGCTGTGGAGAAGGGTTGGGAACCATGTCAGCAATTCTACACGTCGTGTGTGGAAAATCCAGTCAATTACATGCAGCAGAAACTTTCGGAGACCATCTGAAAACTCGACAGGCTTTTTCTAAATAGTTCAGAGACACGGTATCTGCTTTTGATTGCATTACTGGTCTGATTTAAATGAGGTTTATAGACTTCGGGATTAAAGTGGAAATACTTTCAGCAGTATTATAAAAAGCCAATATATCAAATTTCGATATGACGTAATTCACCATGGTGGTCAAAAGGAAAAATCATAAGGAAGATAATGAATCATCATAATAATGCCTATTCAAAAAAAATAAGAGACGATGGAAAGGCAGAAGCCAAGGGAAGGCCCGAAAGGCCCCATTATTTAGAGCACCAAACTGGCATTCATAATGTAAGTTCAAATCCCTGGTAGCCATCAGAAAAGGTGGCATTTAAACCACCCTTTTTAAAAGTGTGTTATCGTTCTGGTGGTATCAGTAACAGGCAGGTCCCTCCCCACACTCACTCTGCAGTCGCTGAACAAACAGGGGAGGTAACTCTTGCTCTCTTCGCGAAATGAGTAAAGGCACGATACTCCGCAAAAGCTGCTTGCGGTACACAACACAGGAAACATCCGCAGATACGAGGTTCATAGAACAAACAAGCAAATGAATGTTCCAAATGTAAGACTTGTTTTTATCATTGACCAGGCCGTGCTCGCCTGCGACTTCCATTTTATATGCTGATGCTGATGTTGGATTAAGTGTAAAGTTACCCCGAAATCCGAATGGTTTATAGTACTCAAGTTCGAGACAACTTCGAAGACTTGATACGCTAGCCGTGGCTGCCTCCTTTCATATACTATGTTGTTTTACCTTCAGAACGAAAACTTGCACTTGAATACCATTTGTTTGGATTTTTTATATTCTACTACAGCAATTGCAACACACTGTGTGATATGGGATCTATAATGGGATAGAGGAACCGCGCATACTGAAACCCGAATCGCCGTTCAAGCGGATTGAGGCTGGTGCAATGCAACGAATGAAGATGCTTTGCATTGTGTTCCAGTGGTTTGGTAACGTTAAATGCGTACTTTACGAACCTCGGATCTCTCTGTTTCTCTCACATGTAGACATCATCACACATGTTACACTAACACATGCGCGCGTTCACACACACACACACACACACACACACACACACACACACACACACACACACACACAAAGTCCCTCTCTCCACCCCGTTCGTTATCTTCTTTTTGTTCTACCCTCCCCCCTCTCTCTTACCCCCCCCCCCCCCCCTCTCTTTCTCTCTCTCTCACGCGCACAACACATTTTCTCCGCCTTTTTTCGTAATTAATGAATGTAACTACTATCCAACCCTCTTTCCTTACATCTCCCTAATTTCTCTTACCTTTCAGTTATCCCACACCCTGAATAGTCCTTAACATGGTTCACACCAATCCACAAGCATGTTCACAAACGGGTTATATATCACAGTGCGCTATAAATTGACACCGGTTAGAAAATTAAAATCGATAAATCGTAAATCGAAAAAACATTGCAAAATAAACATGTTCATTCCGTGAGAAATTTGGAATGACGTGGGACAGCATGTGCTTTTCTTAAAAGAAGGGAGATAGTCTTTGGCCAAACACACAGTCGTTAAGTCTTCTTGTCGACGTATCCCATCCAAGAAACTAATCAGAATGCTCCTACAATCTGTATTCCGAAATAAAAGTAGGCAATACCACAGCTGTTACCAATCAAAGCAAGACAATAAAGGACGAAATTTGCTCTGTTTAACTTTTTTTTTTTCAAAGAAAATAGACGGTTTATTTCTTCTGGAGAATCTTCGAATGCTAACCAGAGGCAGCTAGTTAACTGCATTTCCTTCAATGGATGGATCTCTTTAATAAAAGAGTATGTGAGAAAACCTTTATTAAGAAGACAGGGAGATGGTGCTTACATCTATATGCCGTACGCATCGGAATTATTTCAAATGTAGCGCAATAAACATGTTACAGGTATTTCACATCGGACATTGGAAATCAATATTGATGCTCTAAAACATGGAATGATGTCTTCTTTATGATTTACAAACTGAAAACATCTGATTGAGCTACCTGCTTCACAAGATTATAGCTACAAACATTTCCTGAATAAGAACTAACATGTTAACTTCGGCAAACTGCACGCTGTGTGCTAAACAGAGACTATTTTAAACTCTTTTTATGGAACTGCAATTATTTACGCAGGGTTTACGGATTCCTTTAATACTAACTTAATGAGGAATGATGAAAAAAATTTGAATATCAAGTTGTCGTGGGGTTTTGTTGTTGCTTTTACTGATCTGGATCAATAATGGTTAATGAATATGTGGAGCTGAAAAACCCTCGACGTTTTCTGTTTCGTCAACAATAAATGTATTACAATATGTAGTCTACCTTTCAAAAACAGCTTAAGGTGAATTCAAGACCGAAGAACACGAACGTAGATCAAGAGTATGACGACTGTTCATATTTCAAGGGACTCTTTCTACATTGCTTCTATCCGGATATAATTTCTTATGTTTGTTTTTGTCTGTCTTTCGTCCGACTCAAGGGAAAGGCCTAATGGCGATAAGAAAAATCGCCACAGTGAAAGACCTGTCGACAGTGGGAAAGACAGTGTCAGGAACTGTGCCCATGTACTTGGTCGTTTGATATGTCGGTATATATATATATAAAAGAGTGTGTAGACGGAAAACATAAATTACTTGCTGGTAGCGAAACAAGAACGAGTGGAGCTGCTGGATGCGCGCAGCAGCTTCCTTAATGGTAGCGTCTTTTGCCGCTATCTTTTTCCTTTTTTCCTGCAATCCATGATTTTGACGCCCTCATACAGAAATGGACCTTTATCGCGCCAAACTGGTCTACGGATGGACAGACTGAATAAGTGCTTAGGAGTTCTGGAATTTTTGTTAGTTATATGGTTAAGAGTAAATCAGAGATGGAGGCAATATTTGCCGCTGAGAGTTAAATTGTTGTACCAGCTGCACTCACTGTTTTCCCTTCAAGATTTTTTTTTTTGTTTGTTTCATTGTATATTGCTATTTCTTAATACACGTGTTCGTGTGTTTCTGTACTGCATTCCATGAATAGTTGTGAACGGAAATGGTTTACTTTCTTTTGTACTTTGGTTTCTGTTTCTCTCTTCTTCTGTTTCTCTCTATTCTTGCGTTAACCATGCCCTTGACTTCACTTCTCTAAAATTCATAACAGTGCAGGACGAACAATGTGTAATATTACAAACCAGCACGTGAAACAAAATGCTAATCAGTGCTCAACTTGAAAACCATGTCATTTTAGAATCAAAATCGAAAGCCCATATTCTAATGTCAGAAAGACTAAGTGCTTATTCAAACAGAGCTGCACGAAATATAAAGAAAAGAAAAAAATATGGAAAAAAATCGCTTTTCTGTACATTAGTCATTGTCAAGGCGTGATAGTTCATAGACTGGGCAGGAATTTGGTGGGGAATGAGGACGGAGGGCAGGGGGATGAGGAAGCGGGGTGAGAGAGAAGTGTTGGGAAAAAATCTGTACAGGCGCGCCTGCATATATGCTCACATACGGGAGCGCGCATGATTTGTGTCAAAATACAATAACATCTGATACATTCACAAAAGCGTGATGATAAACTAAATCTGGTTCCGGTACAAAAATTTCTTGATTTTTAAAAAACGAAATAAAACTAAAACCACGCAGTTTTTTCAGTTCATAAGCACATCCGAGCTACTTTAAAACAACGGACAATTTTCTACTTGCTTACGGTCATTTTCTCATTAACAACAACATCACCGGATATGGAAAAAAAAAAAATAACGCAGGGATTTTAGATGGAGTATACAAATACTGATCATTCAAAATGTATAAGAATGATTATTATTTTAGGCAACAATTTAAAAATCACCTGTGATGTCAATAGCTGAAGATTGTCACTTGGAGAATATATCTCTTTTGGTACTGTTGTTGTTTACAGGTAATATCACCAGTACTTGAATTTACGCGACAAAATCATTCTGGACACTATCGCTGTCATCATTCCTGTCATCAAACGCTTCATCATGGTTGTCCAAGGCCTAAGTCACTCAGGAGTCAATAAAACGGTTTTTCATTGCGAAATGAGTAACGCAGCACGTGTTTCCTATCAGTGACATACTGTTGTACGAATTAGGTTTCAAAGCTATTTCTCATGTTTTTCTCATATCACGTTGTGCTCTAGATTAGCGAAAAATGTTTGGTGAAATTGTAATCGTCAACCAGCGAACAGTACCGCTGGTAGTCAGGTCGTTTTATACTGTAATGAAATCAGGGTTTTCCTCTAAAAGGCGTTTTGGAGAGGGAACAGTTTGCCCTTAGTCTGAATGTTTCCCACCGCAAGTGGTACACTATTTATGTTAGATTATGAAAGTTCGGAGTTTTAAGCTTATATTGAGTGGCAGCTGTTCTAATGTTTCAGAACTGGTCTCTTGCTGAACATCTTTCTAAGATGTTAGAAAGAACTGTCGGTAAAGTTAAAAATGTTGGTTAGAAAGGTTAATGATCAGGAAATGATATTGGACATTGGAGCATGTAAATGACAAAAATAATTATAATACGCCACTGTTGCTTTTCTCTACTGTCCCTGATTTTGAGACAGTTTTCCCATATTATTTTATGTGCTCGTTGTTTGTAGAATTAGTCGTGAATTAACAAATTGGAAATGGTAATTGCAAATCATTGATAAACTGTGTCCGTTGTTTGTAGAAATAATTATGAACCAATAAACTGAAAATGATAGCTGAAAATTTATGAGTAGACTAATGCGTTTGATACAGCACTAACAATGGCATTTTGAAAACGAAGGTTTCTTGTGTCAAATGGAAAGGTTGTCATGGCTAAACATATATCCTGGTTGTATGTAAAGGCTGGTTTGTTTGTTTAGAAAGTGTCAACAGTATCATTTGAAAATTTTAGTCATATTTACTGAGACACATAATCGTATGTAAGCATGGTAGACTGGATAGAAAAAAAAACAAATAAAATAATGGTAAATCTGTGCTAGTTAGTAAAATTTTGAAGTGTAGTGTTATATAAAGTATTTTGCACGGTTGTGAAATTTATGGAAACCATTCGGTTGTCGTTGTTGTTGCTGCTTTTGTTGTTCATTTGTTTGTTTTGTTTGTTGTTGTTGTTGTTGTTGTTGTTTCAATACATCTGTTGTCTGTTTCGTACATAGGCAGTTATTCACTAACAATTTCTTGAACGAGAAGCATAGATCCAGCTTCCGAGTAACGCGTGAATGTTCATCAGTCCTGACTAAACTATGGTATGCGTTTCATCACCGGCATCAAATTTCGTTGCTCTGCACAGACATCAGGCTGTCGTTTCGATTCTGTAGCCCCGTGTCAAGAGCTGTAGCGGCAGTTGATGCGGCAGTTGACGAAGTTCCAGTTTCCGAGGCTCTGTTGGCAGCTGACAACTCCATCCTCCTCTTCTTTCGCCGCATGATCTTCTTCTTAATGAATCGGCCAGTGTGATGAGGTCAGGGGTGATCATGAGCACGATGGTGAAGACCAGCAGGATGACGCCGACGAAGCCTGTGGCTTGGGCGGACGGGCGGTCGTCCTTGGCCGAGACTTTCTTCCGAATGGTGGCCGACAGCTTGCTGGTGTCCACTGCCAGTTCTTTTTTGATCTTCTGTGGGACACACAGAGGTGGACAGATACACATGTCACAGCTGTCGTCGTTAGTTTCGTTGCTGGTCGTGGCGGTGTTTTTTTTTTCTGTCATAAAACGGACACTTAACGCTTTTTGCAAGTGATCAAAACACATACTGAGGCACGAAAAAAAAAAAAAGAAAAGAAAGGCGGGAGTCGTAACGCGCCGAAATGGCCCGCTTTCCCAGATTAACTACTGAAAGTCTGTCTGGTTCTGCCCAAGGTTTCTCCTTCCCCCGCCTCCCCTCCCCCTCCTCCATTCCTCCTTCCATCCGTCTCTTTCTCTCCACCTCTCATCAAAGCTCTGGATCAACACCCAGGGAGTTAATCCGAAGCAGATCCAGAATGACCCCACCTCTTGCCTCCCGTCTTTCTTTGGGAGGAGGTCCATTCTGGATATCAAATTAACACACCTCCCCCTCCCCGCCCTCATGCTCCAGTGTAAATCACCGGGGTGTGATTTATGGTGCAAAAGTAAAAGGCTCGAAAATAAATCCCCGGAGTTATTTTAGGACTGCACCTCACTTCTTCGCCACAGTGTGGGCAGCGGATCCGGCACCCGTCCTAAATTACTTCCCCTGAGTTATTGTCGGTGCAAATTTGGTTTGCACCAAAACGACTAGCGGAGATTTAGTCTGGGTCAGGTGAGGGGGAATTTCGGAGCAGGCCCAGAGTACCCCCTCCCCCCTCCCCATTTACTGTGTTTTCTTCATGACCCCACTCCTCGCTTTGTTAGTGTAGAGTCATCGAGGAGCAGTCCGCGACAGCTTCCTTCCTCCTTTTCCACACGCCCTTCCATCCAGAAGAAAAAAATGGTTATGGTGCCTTCCATTTTATGAGAGAATGTGTCTTAAGCCTCATTGGCTTTGTGTAAAGTAGAAGCAATGCAAAACGGGACTGGGTAACTCCTTCACTACGCGGACCCAAGAGATGTCAATCACAAATGAATATGACAGTGATATAATTGCGAGGAGACGGGACTGGGAGGGGCAGAGAGAGGGAGGGGATCATTCTGGCAGTATCCCAGATGAAGGGGATATTACTCCCCTGGGGGGATTAGGCACTACTCTCATTATGCTCACACAAGATATGTTGAAACTGCTCATGTTCCATAACCCAAAAAACATCATCTGGGAACAAATTACAGAACTATATGTATGTGGCGTGGGGTATCCTTCTGGTCCTATCCCTAATTAACCGCTCGAAACTGAACTAAGCTCCACCCGCATCATGCAGCACATGCTGACCCAAACAACAACACAAAAACATAATCCCCCAGCTTCCCCTCCCACCATCCACGCCCCCTGAAAATATGAGTTTGGTGTAACCGTAATTTGCATTTGCTGTGGGAGGTCATTCTTGTCCTGTTCTAGATTAACTTCCTGGAAGAGCACTGGGCGCCACCCTTACAAAGCTGGTCCTAGGAAAATGAAGATTATACTACCTCTTGCCCCAGCGAGCAAAATAATTCTCGTTAATCATCAAAAGAATGGGGGCGGAATCATTCTGGGCCTGCCCAGGGGACTGACTCTCGGGAAGTAGTTCCTGGGAAGGAACTGGAGGGTGAAATCTGGGGCAGAACCAGACTGACTTCCGGGTGTTAAACTAGAAGGGGGGGGGGGGGCGTTTCCTGGCGTTACAGGAGGGGGGGGGGGGGGGGGGGGGGGGGGGGGGGGGCGGAGGGAAGAGAGAGAGAGTGTATGTGTGTGTACGTGTGTGTGTGTGTGTGTGTGTGTGTGTGTGTGTGTGTGTGTGTGTGTGTGTGTGTGTGCGCGTGTGTGTGTGTGTTAAAAAAGGGATAAATTTCAAACCACAACGACAATAACAATAATAATGATAATGCAAAACGGAAATCACACACACACACACACACACACACACACACACACACACACACACACACACACACATATACACAGATAGATAGATAGATAGATAGATAGATGATAGACAGACAGATAGACAGACAGACAGACACATATGAAACACATATAAACCATAAAAATCCAGAAGCACCACTTTCTCACTGCTGAGGTCCGTTTTCCTGTTGTCATGAGACGATAAAATAGAAGAAGAAGAAGAAAAATGGACCACAGAACCGGCACAAGCTGCAATGATGATGCAACGGAATGAGGGTAGTGTAAGGCATATGTATTTTCATGCATATATGTAATGATTATAAGATTTTCTTGATACCTTATTCTTTTATCAACACAAGCCAGATAGAATGACACAGTGCAATTTCAATTAAAAGTATTTAAAACGTATTGAGTAATTTGATCATATCCACCAATTTCGCTGAATATCTATTATTTGTATATTATTGTCTAAACTTGTACGGAGTAACCATTATTTTGTTTTTAGATATCAGAATCTGCAAGGTCTCTTTAAATATTCATGAACCGACACATGAGGATTCCCCCACTACCCTACAATCTCTCCCCCTCCCCTTATCCCCCCTCTGTTCCCTCCCCCTCCCCCTTCTCCCCTCCCCCTCCCACTCTCCCCCCCCCCCTCCACCCTGTTCCCCGCTACTTTTCCCTTACAACCCACCTTTCCACCCCTCTCCTCCTCTTTCCCAACCCTCACTTCCTCATCTGTCCCCTTACACTCTCTCGCTTTCCACCTCCACTTCTCTTTTAGTACAATCCCTCTTTTCCCTCCCCCTTCCCTTGCACCCCCCCCCCCTCCTCCCTACCCGTCCCCCTCCCCCTTTCTTAGGCTCTCTTCAAATGATTTCTCCTTTTCTCCTTTTCCCCCCCCCCCCCCCTTTTTTCTTTTTTTACTCTCCGCCCACCTCCTAACCACCCCCCATTCATTTTACGTTCTTTATCCCCCCCCTCTTTTCCCCCTCCCTCCTCCTCCCCCTCCCTTCCTCCTTTCCCCCCTTCCACCACCAATATCCATATTCTTTTCTGTATTTTAAAAGGCTGAATTTGACACCTGAAAGAGTAGAATTCTAGCTCAGATGTTTGGAACTAAACTCGTTGAAATACCCCCCCCCCCCCCTTTTTTTTTTTTATACGTCTATACCTTTTATACGTCTATACCTTTTCACACTAGAAACTCAATTTTGTGAAACTGAATTCTTCAGCCCCCCCCCCCCCACTCCCCCCCGCCCCTCACCCGTATTCGTGGTCTGCTTCTCCACCCCCTTGGTTACTTTTATTCATACTCTTTCCCATCCATCCTCAACTCAATCCCGTCTGCTACTCTCTCACTCTCATTCTCTCTCTGTTCCATTCCATGTGTGTGAATGCATGAGTACGCTAACTCTTTCTGTATTTCCTTCGCCCCCCCCCCCCCCCCCCCCTTCCATATATACCGTCTTCCCCCCGCCCCCATTTCCACCACCTGTCCCCCACCGTCTCCCCCCCCCACCCCCATCTATACCCCCATCTCAACACTATTTCCCTCCCCATGCGCTCTATTCTGTCCTAATCTCCCCCCCCCCCCCCCCCCCCCCCTCCCACCCCCCTTACGATCTCATTATCTTGCCCGTCACAAATGACCGGTGACTGCCACTCCCCTTACACTGGATATTCCCTTCCATTTGAGCCCCCCACCCTCCCCCTCCCCTCCCTCCCCTGCCCTGTTATAATCAGAAGTTTTAATCAATAGTAAATTTTATTCAATAGTATAAAACCTTAATTTTATGCGTGAGTAGGATGACATGGTGCATACATGTCTGCAGCTGTCCAGTCCAATAGGAAGGTCCTGTGTTGGGACTGAACTATTGGACACAAACAAAAAGGAAAAGGAGTTGACCAAGCAATATATATATATATATATATATATATATATATATATATATATATATATATATATATAATGCTGAACAATTAAGTAGTGGGAGAAAACAAGTGCAGGCTAACAATTCTTCAGTCATTATAATAATGACTTTGCAAAGATTTGAACTTTTAGAGAAAAAAAATGAAGATGAAGAAAACAGGGGAAATATATTATAAATATGAGAAACCCTTCCCTAGCTGCCTGAGGGAACCGTCGTGATCCCTTCCGAAGGCAGATCTATTTGTATTGCCTCCTCCTAGGCCTTTCGTCCGCTGGATCGGACTCATCAGGGAGACACGGCTGACTGTGTCTGCGCTCCAGGTGTCAAATAGAGGCACCACACACACACACACACACGCATATATATATATATATATATATATATATATATATATATATACATACACATATATACATATATATATGCTAGACAATCTGCCCAACAACAGCACAGAATAATGGTTCTAACGCCCCCAGCCCCCTCCCCTTTGTTGTGAGGGTAGAATGAAAAAAAAAAGCTGTGAAGCTTATTCTTTAACTCTCACTAAAGATAATTTCGACTTGGCTTGACTTCACACACACACACACACACACACACACACACACACACACACACACACACACACTTGCCTCTACCAAGTCTTGCAACTGCTCTGCTGTCAGGTTGGCGATGGCGGGAATGGCACAGCCACACTGGCTCACACAATCCATCACCGTCGTCGTCACTGCTGGAGATTCGGTGGTGATGACCTCCGGTTCACATGCTGTGAATCTGTGACGTTATGATAGGTCATTGTATGAATCACACACACACACACACACACACACACACACACACACACACACACCTTTAAACACATATTTGCCCGTTTACGTGTATGTTTTCATACGTCATTGCCCATACGTGTTTATTTGTCTCTCTTTTGATGTCACAAGTCCTTTAGACAGTCATGACTGAAATGTTGAAGATGTCGGGTTTTTTTTTTTTTTATCTTTTGAGCATCGTCTACGACATTTTGTATATTTCTCATTTTCCGAGCTTTTGATAACCTCACTTTCACACATACACACCCACACGGCTATAGTGAGAATACCACATAATTACTGACTGTGGTGTACCTCCATTTGATGCCGAGGGAGGACCGACGCACGCAATTAGCCTGGTCGCAATGATGAACCAGCGGACGATGGTGTCCATATGTTACTAGTGGTGGATTTTTTTTTTTTAATAAACATTTTTTTAATCGCTTTGAATGAAACTACATAACAATTTGCATTGCATACATACAGAAGTACACGAATACATGTATATGCACAATGAGTAATTATACCAATACATCATTTGATATTAAAAAACACATCACATTACATCAAAATGTATGTACACATACATTTATATTTACCCACACATATACATAGACAAACATAACGGCACAGACATTAGGAAAGATCAAAACCTAAAAAAGTGTGTGTGTGTGTGTGTGTGTGTGTGTGTTCCTACACATCAAGACTACAGATCAAGACTTGCCAGGTAGAATTGTTTCCTTCGATATCATTGGTTTCTGTGAAGTAGTCACGTGTCCTGAATTCTATTTAAAAATGTACGTTTTTCTGATTGGCTGGCCGAGTTTCGTTTTTTAGTTTGGCACACGCACACCCCCACACCTGTGACGAGTCACTTGACAACTTCATCAGATCGGTCCCAAGCAGCCACCCTCTTGTACAAAAACAGCCCCCCCCCCCCCCCCCCCCACCCCCACCCACACACACACACACACACACACACACACACACCCTCCCCTCCTTTCTCTATCCCATGAGTCTCACACACAAATTTAAAATCAATGCCAACCCTTTTTCTCCTTCCTCCTCTCCCAGATGTAGCGAGTCAATACAAACAATTTTACGTCACGTCGCGCGACTACTCGTCATTCTCTCCCCACCTTCTTTAACCCCCAATTTGGCGGCATGACACAGTGAAGAGAACTGAAAATTTTCAATTTTTACATCATTTGAGTGTAATGGCCTACACTTACGGGTGACTGTTTGATAGTCGCACAGATTCCATGAGAGAGAGAGAGAGGAGGAGAGAGAGAGAGAGAGAGAACACCAAAGACTGAATGTACAGTATTTCTACCAAAGGCATCAAACCATTAATTCATGTATATACAGACTTTACATACAGATTATATGCAAAAAGGCATAGTAAAATGTCAAGGACATGCATAGATGAGCACATGAATATGTACTCGGACATTTCCTTTCCCTTTGATGATGATCATCATCATGAACATTACATATCCTTCTCCATTCTCTTACAGGAAGACATCTAAGAATGGGTGGGTGGGGAGTCATCTTAGTCATGATCAGATTAACTCCCCCCCTCTGTTACAAAGTAACTCCCTGGGAGTCAGAAAACACGTGTACACATTAACTCCCAGGGGAGTTATTCTGAACTGTGAAAAACTGACCCCCCTTAGTGGACAGGGAGTTAAACTTTTACACACCTGGATTAACTCCCAGGAGTTAATCTGGATATGGTACAGACTAACTCCCATGGGAGTCATTCTGTTACAGGGTGGGATTTAAGTCTGATAGATGTACAAATGACTCCCCCTTAATGTTTTCAAGAATTTGTTGAGACTTTGTGCAAAAAAGATTTAAGAACATGTTGAAGTTTTACTGGGTGGAGTTATTTTGGGACAGGATGGGAGTCATTCTAGTTTAACTCCCGGAGAGTTAAAATGCACATATGAACAGTTTAACTCCCTGGGAGTTAAACCATTTGGGGAGTTAAAACTTTTCGTTACACCGGGGACAGAGCAGCCCAAAATGGACACAAGAGCAAAATCTGCAGGGATGAAGAAACGGTGTTTTGCCTAGTGTTATGTTGTGTTTTGTACTGTATTGTCTTGTACTGTTATTGTATTGTTTTAAGCTGTACCGTGCTGTTTTGTATTTCGTTGTGTTGTATGGTATTGTGTACTCTTGTATAACGTACTTTGTTGTGTTGTATGGTATTGTGTTGTAAGGTATTGTGGTGTGTGGTATTGTGTTTGTACGTTACTGCATAGTGTTGTATTAAACAGTGTTGGGTGTTACATTGTATTGTGTTGTTTTCGCATTGTCTTGCATTTGTGTGTTGTATTACACTGTATTGAATTGTACTGCATTATATTGTGTTGCATAACATTATATCACAATGCAATTGTGTTATGTTGTATTATTTCACTGATTTACTTTTCACATTTGTTGTCTGATTTATTGTAATATGCAGTGTTGTATCAGAATATATTGCAATGCAAATACCGCAATGCAAACGAAGCGTTGCAGGACACTGTTTTGCATTGCTTCGAATTTCATGTTGTAACTAATCGCATTGCTTGATGCTGTGCTATGTGACATTGTATAGCGATGGAACGTATATCAGAATATTGCGCAAATACCGAACCGATGTGCGTTCCATTATATTGTGTTGCATTGCAAATATTCTGTCGTGTTGTACTGCACTGTGTTGTACTGTATGTGTTCTATTGTACTGTGTTGTGCTGGATTTTATTCTCTGGCGTTTTGTTGCATTGCATTTGTATGTGTTGTAATATGTATGTGCTGTGCTGCTTGTCACTGTATTGTGTTTCATGGTACTGCACTGTATTGTTCCGAGTGTGTGTTGTACTAGATTGTGTTGTGCTGCATAGCACTGGACTGTCCTGTATGTGTTGTATTTAACCGTACTGTGCTCATTTTCATAGCATAGTGTTGTATGCGCAACTTTCTTGTCGCACAAATTGCCCGTGTAAAGTCCAGGCTCATTTCTCACGGAAAAAAATACGTGATCATAACAAAGTTCCACCTTCTGTTCCTCTCAGTTTTCTGTCCACACATGCGTAAGCTTGCTCGCAGACTTTTCCATGCACTGCTACAAGCCATTAATCCGTTCTTCACTGTATACCAGTTTTTTTGTTATGAGTACCAACAGCCTGCTGCTGAGCGGACCTCCGTTTGGCGATTCGTCTGAAAGACTAGAACTCAGACTTCCACTTAAGATGAAGCGAAAAAAGAGGGGAGGGAGGGGAGGAGGAAGGAAGGGGTGAACAACCACCAACAAGTGAACAACCACCAAACAAAGTAGTAGAAAAGACGCCCGGGAGAACGCAGACCTCTGCAAAGGAGGAGCAGACCCTGGACTGGCCCTCCGACTCAGTTCGTGAGCGACAACAGCAATGCTGTTTTCCGCTCGGCTGCTTTTGCCTCTTAAAATTGGCAACCACCTCGTTGAAGGAACCCTGGACCTGCTGTTTGAACGAAATCTTTTGCAACATTCTATGGTTCGTTCCTGGGCAGAAGTCATCTGTCCACCAGGTTTGGTTAGAATCGGTCTTGTAGTTTTCATTTTTATTGCTTTTTGACGGACGAACATACTGGTAGGGCACTCAGGAGAGTCTCTGCCAAGGTCTTACTGATCCTGGATCCGTGGTTTGATTCAGTTCAAGTGTGAAAAGAAGGCAATTTTCTGCCAGAGGAAATCGCAGTTAGTACGAATTTCCCCACATCGATTTTGCGCCCAATTTGAGGAGATAAGTGCTCGTTCGTTCTTCATTTTCATTGTCTTTAGTGTTCTTTGTCTTGCCTGAAGAATACCAAAGAGGTCGAAACGCGTCGTGTTTTGTCTTGTACTTTTTTTTTTTTTTTACCTTTTGCTCGGTGTTACAGTAATTTTTTTTAAACATTTGTTTGAAAAAAAAGGTATTTCCCATGTACGTTGTATGACAGGATATGTGAGATACATACTGCCGATGATTTAATATTTCACTAGAAATACATGTATATTGCCTTATATCCAATGATTATTTCACTATAAAGTTTTAGTATATCTAATAGAAAAATAGATATTGCTTCGTAGATAATGAATGTAACAAACTTTGAACCAATGCCAATATATCTTCTTTCCCGATGCGCCCCCCCCCCCCCCCCCCCCCCCCCCCCCCACCCCATCCCGCACTTTACTCACGTACAAATAAATGCAGTAAAACAGATGTAAGTGGCTTCCCTTCATATCTAGGACAGCAAAGTGTGTGTGTGTGTGTGTGTGTGTGTGTGTGTGTGTGTGAGTGTGTGTGTGTGTGTGTGTGTGTGTGTGTGTGTGTGTGAGAGAGAGAGAGAGAGAGAGAGAGAGAGAGAGTACGAGAGTTTCTGTCTATTTTGCAAGGAGCATTATATGCTGAATTCGACTCATAATTAAACAGATTTAATATGTTAGACCCCCATAGTGTGGACTTTGCAATGCATACAAAGGTAGCATGCGTTATAGAATTCTAATTTTGTATCGAATTCGAAAAGAAATCAAGACAAACAATGAATTTTTGTACAACCTGACAAGGATAAACACTTCACATTCCCACCTCTCTCTCTCTCTCTCTCTCTGCGCGTCTTCTAAGTCAAATGAGAGAGAAAAAAAAACTTGTTCATATGGAAAGATAGGAAACAGAACCGATTATTCATCGGTACACATGCAAATGGTGAGTGTGACGTCGCACAGATCTCTCTCTCTCTCTCTCTCTCTCTCTCTCTCTCTCTCTCTCTCTCTCTCTCTCTCACCCCAACTACATCCTTTACTCCAGTTTATCCTGAAATGTACTGATAACTCTCAATTCAGATCTAGTTTAACAAATATCTGATGAATGTTTAAAACTTTTCTCAACTCCATGTTACTGTTAGATGGATTGATCATCCAGTGTGTTTTTTCTTTTCAATCCGTTTCGTGGGTGTGCATACCATTTCTGCCCTCTCTCTCTCTCTCTCTCTCTCTCTCTCTCTCCCTTCCCCTTCCTCTCGCCCTGTTCATTTGTTGTTGGTTTTGTTTTGTTCACTGGTTTCTGTTTTTTTTTCTTTTTTTTCCCCAAAAGGTTCTTGTGCATTGACTGTTGCATTTTTACATGTATCGTTGGATTTTGCTTCTCACTATATATTTTTTCTTGCCAAGAGGGCTGGATGCAAAAAAAAAGTATTTATGTTTAATCCAGTACCCTCTTAAAATAAAGTCCGTCCGTTCGTTCTCTCTCCTTTCCTCCTCCCGCGCAACCCTTATCCTTCCAATTAAAATGAAACATGAACCGCAGCGAGTATGTGTCTCTTTCACCTCCTCTACAAAATAGAGGAAAAAAGTTTAAAAGTCCGAAATGCGTTCTCTCTCTCTCTCTCTCTCCTCTCTCTCTCTCTCTCTCTCTCTCTCTCTCTCTCTCTCTCTCTCTCTCTCTCTCTCTGTTGGTTTCAGTTAAATTGATATGTGGCCCTTTGTTGGTAAAGTTCAGATGAAAACAATATATTCTGCTTATCTGTTATCTTTTAGGTTTAAACAATATTATAGTTGCTATTGTCATTCGTTTCCAATATAAGCAGACCGGAGCAAAATTTACGGACTGCATTGCGCTACTTCAAATTTTTCTCGACAAAAAAAAGCTTGTCTAGATGTGTTGGCTTCAAAGTTGCAAATTTTAGAAGATCGGAATGTACCCTCCTTAAAAGAAAAACTCTCCGAGGACTGGTTGTGTCCCTGCTGAAAAAAAAACCACCCTCTCAGAGAAAAGTTTGAGCCCCCTACTGAAGACAGTACTCTATCAGAGGGATGGTTATGCCCCCTGCTGAGGACTATACCCTCTCAGGATGGTCATGCCCCCTGCTGAGGATAGTGCCCTCTCAGGGAGTTGTTGTGTCCCCTGCTGAGGACTATACCCTTTCAGGGAGATGGCTGTGTCCCCTGCTGAGAACTATACCCTCATAGGGAGATGGTTATGCCCCCTGCTGAGGACTATACCCTCTCAGAGGATGGCTGTGTCCCCTGCTGAGGACAATACCCTCTAAGGGAGATGGGTTGTGTCCCCCTACTGAGAACAATACCCTCAGAGTGATGGTTGTGTCCACTGCTGAGGACAACACCCTCTCAAGGGGATGGTTATGTCCCCTGCTGAGGACAATACCCTCACAGAGGGATGGTTGTGGCCACTGCTGAGGACAATACCCTCACAGAGGGATGGTTGTGGCCACTGCTGAGGACAATACCCTCTCAGAGGGATGGTTGTGTCCCCTGCTGAGAACTATACCCTCTCAGGGAGATGGTTGTGTCCCCTGCTGAGAACTATACCCTCTCAGGGAGGTGGTTGTGTCCCCTGCTGAGAACTATACCCTCTCAGAGGGATGGTTGTCCCCCATGCCGAGGGACAATACCCTCTCAGAGGGATGGTTGTCCCCCATGCCGAGGACAATACCCTCTCAGGGAGATGGTTGTGTCCCCTGCTGAGGACAATACCTTCTCAAAGGGATGGCTGTCCCCCCTGCTGAGGACAATATCCTCTCAGAGGGATGGTTGTGGCCACTGCTGAGGACAATACCCTCACAGAGGATGGTTGTCGCCACTGCTGAGGACAATACCCTCTCAGAGGGATGGTTGTGTCCCCTGCTGAGAACTATACCCTCTCAGGGAGATGGTTGTGTCCCCTGCCGAGGACAATACCCTCTCAGAGGGATGGTTGTCCCCCATGCCGAGGACAATATCCTCTCAGAGGGATGGTTGTACCCCTGCTGAGGACAATACCCTCTCAGGGAGATGGTTGTGTCCCCTGCTGAGGACAATACCTTCTCAAAGGGGTGGTGGTTGTCCCCCCTGCTGAGGACAATATCCTCTCAGAGGGATGGTTGTACCCCTGCTGAGGACAATACCCTCTCAGAGGGATGGTTGTGCCACCTGCTGACGACTATATCCTCTAAGGGAGATGGTTGTGTCACCTGCTGAGGACTATACCTTCTCAGAGGGATGGCTGTGTCCCCTGCTGAGGACTATACCCTCTCAAAGGGATGGTTGTGCCCCCTGCAGAGGACTATACCTTCTCAAAGGGATGGTTGTGTCCCCTGCTGAAGACAGTTCTCTATCAGAGGAGTGGTTGTGTCCCCTGCTGACGACTATACCCTCTCAGAGGGATGGTTGTGTCCCCTGCTGACGACTATACCCTCTCAGAGGGATGGTTGTGCCCCCTGCCGAGGACAATACTGTCTCAGAGGGATGGTTGTGCCCCCTGCTGAGGACTATACCCTCTCAGAGGGATGGTTGTGCCCCCTGCTGAGGACTATACCCTCTCAGAGGGATGGCTGTGTCCCCTGCTGAGGACTATACCCTCTCAGAGGGATGGTTGTGCCCCCCCCTGCTGAGGACCAAACCCTCTCAGGGGAATGGCTGTCCCCCCCTGCTGAGGATGATACTCTCTCTGAAGGACTGCTGTTTAAAAAAACGGTTCTGGGCATGCGGTGTTTCGAACCGCCGCACATGTAATTCGGGTGTTTCGTGACCTACCGGTTTTAGCACGCAGCTTCAAGCAATTATCCTTCTTCCCACGCAAGTTGGGTTTACATTGCTTAGTACTTTTTGTGTGGTACTGCTAACAGAACACACACACACACACACACACACACACACACACACACACACACACACACACACACACACACGCGCGCGCGGAGGAGACACATACATATATTACATACACACGCATCCATACACACATATCTTCCCACCAATAGACAGACAGACTGAAATTCATGATGATGGATTGAACGTCAACACTTACATTTCTTTCATGACCGATGTCGCTGCAAAAAGGAAAACAATGTATTTAGCTACTGAATAACATTAAACTTGGTGGACGATCAACAACTTTTAAATCATCAAACAAAAGAACGCACAGTTAACATTCCTTCACAGCCTTGGGGACAGAGATATTTGGAAATAAGGAACCAAAAAGAAATGTGCGTGCGTGCGTGTGCACACACACATGAGCACATGCATGCAAGCACACGCGCGCGTTCACACATACACACATGAACACACACGTATAGGTGCACACACACACACACACACACACACACACACACACACACACACACGAAAAAGTCTCTTGCCAAAGAAGCACAAAAACAGCACGTCTCTAACGCTACAAGAATGGCAAATACATACTGGTCCATGCTTAGAAATCGATTAAAGAAAGAAAATAAAATAGACAAGAACAGTTATAAATGAAGGAACAACAAAAAATTGCACATTTTGTGAAGAAAATATACAAGAACAGTTATAAATGAAGGAACAACATAAACTGCACATTTTGTGAAATATTGCATCCTACCGAATGACTTGATGTTTGTTTATTTTTAAATTATAACAAATTTGGCGTAATCTACCTTGATTATTTGCATCTCGCATGTCACTGTTATCGTTATTAACTTGTGTCAGGAGCAACCAGCAGGTTCCTTTTTAGGTGATGGAATTCGACACCAAATTCTTTTGACACGAATGAGACACAATAGGTGTATATTGTCTTCAAACGTGGTCACTCTTGGATCGGTCTTAGATAAGAACTCTAACTTTGACATTGATTGTTGGCTATGTTTTGTTTTGTTTTGTTTTTCACTGGTTCTACCAATATATACTTGTGCACATTTTGATGTTTTCCTGGGCGTTATCATTGAGGTGCCTGGGATCCCACTGATTTAGAATGTCTTCAGAAAGGCCCCACATAGACAGTTGTCTGCAGTAAACCAGGCGTCGACAATCTGACAGATAAAGAAGTTTGAGAGTGGGGAGAATAGAAGAAGATGAACATAAAAGTGGAATAGTACTAAGATAGCACAGACCTCTGGCAAGGCTGAACGGAACCTGGATCTGCCTTTCAAACAGATCCGCAACGATAGATAGTAGGAACGTCCTTGGATCATATTCCTTGTTTCTACCACGTTTAGTTGAAATCAGTATGGTGTTTTCAACGTAACCTCGCTGTGCGAGCATTCGGTCCGACCATGGCTCAAAATTTGCGACAAAGTTTACAGGCTACGTCTTTGGACTGCACTCTGGATTTCCACCCGGTTTCCTTAGTATTTCGGATCCGAATTGTTTGTGTGTGATCGTGCTGAAAGAATGCTGCCACACTTGACTGCCATTCCCAATCCTCACCACAGATCCACCCCAGAAAGGAACGAGTCTGTCCCCCCCCCCCCCCCCCCCGTTTTTTTTGTTTGTTTTTTTTTTTCTCCAATCTTTCCGCAAGTTTCGTGTAAACAGGTTCGTCAGTTTTAGCGCCATCTTGTCCATATATTCACAACTAAAGCAAAACAACAGACGGAGATGATGATGCTCATTTATTTGAAAAAATGGGCTGAGTGTCTGTTAATTTTATTTCCATGTAACTCTCCAGCCCCAGAGTCATAAAACTGGGACTCAAAAAAGTCACACTGATTGAAGCGAAAAACTAAAAATACTTTCCGGTTTTGTGTGTTGGAAAGGGGGGGGGGGGGAAAAGAATTAAACTGAAAAAAAAAAAATAACGATACTATGACTGCGCTTTATCATTACTAATCTCTCGAGTATTCACAAGATTACGTTTGAACTGCATGGAAACGAGTTAAGATATTTCATTTTTGTCTATATTCTATGCTGTTGAAATATGCCTAGTGAGAGAGAGAGGAGGGGAGAGCAAGAGAGAGGGGGAGAGAGAGAGGGGGATAGAAAGAAAGAGAGAGGAGGGAGGGAGAGAGGGATGGAGGAGAGAGGCGAGAAGGGGGGAGATGAGAAGAGAGAGAGAGAGAGAGAGAGAGAGAGAGAGAGAGAGAGAGAGAGAGAGACAGACAGACAGACAGACAGACAGAGTGAGAGAAAGAGAGAGAAACATAAAAAAAAATAATTACAACAATAACACAAACCCCCCCCCCCCCCCCCCCCCCCACACACACACACACACACACACACACAACGTTTTACTGTATTCTGCGCCATGCAACATCCATCAGTCCCAATAAAACATCAAGGCACCTACTCGGATTTCCCTGGCAGATAAAGTCAATGCGGTGGGTGTTTTGGCTGTATGGGTGCAAGCCAGTTGTAGTCATCTTCGCCGCTTTTTTTGCCATCAGTAGAGATCTCGTCTCGCCACATACTGTTATCCACTGCCACGCCGTTGCCCCAGATAAAATCGGTTTCTGAGAGAGAGAGAGAGAGAGAGAGAGAGAGAGAGAGAGAGTACACGAATCAATCAATGAATCCACCAATCACCTGCCGCCGTGGCGAAGTGGTTAGCGTCGCGGACTCCCGGCTGGGAGGTCGTGGGTTCGAATCCCATCAGAGTCATGTGGGTTTTTCTGCCCCGACCGGCTCATACCCAGAGTTGAGTTGCTCAAATTTCCTGACCAACACTGCAGGTGCCTGTATCTCTCGGGCCTGGTTGACGCCATGATATATTATGAAAGGAAGCGTAGAGTACAGCCCTGTCATATAGTCTCAGACCGAAATGGAAATCCGTAGCATCATCTTAATCATCCTCATTCTCATCGATCAGCATAAAAAAATGTCTCAAATTCTGTGGCCCTTCATGCCCTGCTCTCATGGTGACCTCAATTTCGATGTCCTCTCCACGTCTGTGGCCTTGGTTTGGTTCCGTCGGGGTCACCGGTATCGGCGAGTCCCATGGGGGCTGTCTTTGGACGGACGTGGTGGCGCCCTCCGGAGGGAGAGCTCACTCACGCCGGCTCCGCGACTAAAGCAATTATTGTCGTCAGTAGGGGGCTTAGTAGGTGGTGTCCTGCGTATGTTAGATCAGAACAGGCGCCACTGAACACCACCGAAGTGACTCAGCAACAAGTGCAGTGTCTCTCCTCCGGTGGTTTGCCTCTTGAAGACTTGACACTGACTGCTCCCTGTGGATTGCCGGTGCCGGGGCTGGGGCGGGGCCGACCGGGCTGTGGCTGTGGACGGGGTGTCGGAATGAGCGGCGCGGGTGCACTGCCTCTGAGGTGGCGCAGAGGTTGGGACAGCAAAAAAAAAAAAAAAAAAAAAAAAAAAAAAAAGTCAATCAATCAGTCAATCAATGGTCTATATCCTTTAGAATCGGTCTCTCATGAAGAGTGTGAGAACATCATATGTGTTTTTCACACGTTCTTGGAACGCTGAGCACTTTCATAATTGTCCTTATATTAAAGAAGTCCAGTACTGCCCACCGATTCTAGAACTGCACCTTTGCCGTGGACAACCCTACAAATAACAGTGCACGTTGACTGTATTTGGGCGAAGTTGGAATGTTTTGTTACTCTAGCTTAAAAGTCACGTGGACACGATAAAACGAATGACTGCCATGCAAAAAGATCGTTGGCAAATGATGGTACGATTTGACGTCCTAACAACGTAAGTCTCTTGGAAAAAAAGACAAGCTGGCCACACGAAAGTGTGTGCTGGACTTGTGTTTGAGTCCGCCCAGACGGTTCTACCTCCAATCACATACCTTAAGTTAAGTCTTTTGGTGTATGGGGACAGAAATTATCAGCTGAACATGATATTCCTTACCGACCAATACTTCAAGACAATATTGAGTTTTCTCATACTAAACGTAGGGCAGATTTTAAATGGAAACAGGATGAATTTGGACACAAACTGCTTAAAATTCGGTTTTTTTTTTCTGTTTTACTCATAAATGAAACTTAATATTTAAGTAGCATTACGTGATTCGTCTAATTTTGTAAATTTTTTTGCGGTTGGACGAAGATCCATCGGCACTGAACCGTTCGCGCGTGCCAGCATGAAGTGAACAGCTACACTGCGCGTGGAAAGCGCTGTACGTATATCACAAATAATCAGTGGTTAACGTACAGAACCGTCTCGCTCTGATGCCAGAAGTACTGAGGGCCAACCGTGCGACATGCCAGCTACAGCACACATGTTGAGGGAACAGGATCAGTATATCCGCCTTTTCCACCAGCTGGATTTCCATTCGGCACATGTAGGACTTTTACCACTTCCTGCTGGTGTGACTGGCTCTGTGTCTGCTCCCTGTTGACGGGCTGGCTGGCTGAATACCATACTCCCCACTGATTGTGTCAAATCGTCAAGTCTGAAGCACACATACACACGCACACACACACACACACACACGCACACGCACACACACACACACACACACGCACACACGCGCACACACACACACACACACACACACACACACACACACGCGCGCGCGCGCGCTCACGGTGATTCACGTCCAGGCAAAATCTACATACAGGCTATGAGCCGACTTCGCTGACCAGCGAACAAGAAGCAGCTGGCACACCTGGCTACCTGCGAGGGCAACCCCACTAGCTGTAACAATTCTCTTGCCTGGACACGGTTCGTTACCTGGTCAAGTGACTGGCACTCCGACAAAGTGCACAAGGGACACACACGAGGCTTGAAACTGATCTCCTTTCTATATCTCTGGCCACCGTCATGAGGATGTTTGTGGTGGCGACATCTCCGCCTCAGGCTAGACGTGCGCAGACCTTCCGATGTGCTTGCTGTTTGATGGTTCGAGGCACTTTTTCATTAGGATAGGATATGATTGATGCATCTAACATTTAGTATCTTGCAGTAATACCTCATTTTTCTGACTTGGATCCTTTCCAGACCCTCCGCGAGGGTCTGTATCTCACATGCATGAAGGAAGACGGAATACGTCAGAACATTCTGAAGCTTAATCTTATGTTCCACGGAGATGCAACTGTCTTTCCATACAGTTTCAAAACGAGGTGACCGAAGGCGGAAATGAAGCAAATTTTAAAAGGAAAGGGTATTCGTTCCGCCAGACGATACAGACAGATTACAGACTAAAGCACAATGCATTTCGACCTCTTGGGTCTTTTTTCTGGCAAAAACAAACAACATTTTGGGCAATGAAAACGAAGAACGAGCAACCACTTATCTTCTCATATTCTGCGCAAAATGGGTGTTGGCAAAGAGGTCGAAATGCTTTGTGTGTTGTCCTGTAATCTGTTTGTCTATATCGTCTGGCGGAACTAATACCCTTTCTTTCCTTACAGGTTTTAGTCTTGACAGTGCTAATGTAGTCAGTTCACTGTTGCAGGATTCCATGCTTCTATCTCTGGGTAGTAATGTCAGCAGTAATGATGCTGTGGTGCTGGCCATCAGCCTGGTTTTCCAATTCCACCTCTTGCTGATATTTCCTCAAGTTTTTTAACAAAGCTTGGCGAGTTCTTGTTCACTGCCTGCCAGTCCATCGATAAGGGTTCTTTTTCCAGTGCCGACTACGTTGAAGTGATCTTCAAGTGCATTAGTTATGATACGTTCCAGGAGTATGTTGAAAAATGTGAAAGATGGAAGGCAGCTCTGACGATCTCCTATTGCATAGCTTGAGTATGGAGCCAGTGGTGTTTTTTGGAGAGGAGGCTTAGCATTACCATACCTCTTTGCCCTGAACACGAATCTTGTAGCAGAATTCTGCACACGCTGCAGCTTAAACAAAATATACATAGAGCTACCAGTGGTAAGTGCATCGTGGTCGTCCAGGTTAATTCAAAACGAAAGAGCGTAATGAAGGCATAGTTAGCTTACAGTCTGATAGCGACGAATGGAAATAATTCTACAAATTTCGATGTAAGCGGACTGACATACTTTTGTAGCATGTTCAGTGAGAGACATGTTGTCACTTACAAGGAGTCCAAGCGTATGGACTGGTCCTCACGCACTGCGTCTCCTTGATGATATTGAAACTACTATTACTCTTATAACTGGTTCTGTATACATGCTTTTTCTTTCTCCTCCTTCTTTCCACCACAACTGCTGCCGTTGCTGTTGTTACTACTGCTGCAGTTACTGCCGTTACTGCTATAGCTACTACCACTATTACTATTGCTGCTGCTGCTGCTGCTGCTACTACTACTACTACTATTCTCTTCCATCTCATCCTCCTCCAGCTACTACTACTACTTCTACTACTACTACTATGGCTACTACTACTACTACTAGTACAACTACTCTGTTACTACTACTACTATGCTGCAATTTCTGCTACTGCAACACCAACTGCCATTGCTGCCGCAGTTGCCTCTTCTACTACTACTACTACTGCTACTATTACTACTACTACTTTTGCTACTACTATTACTCTTCCTTGTGCCACTGCTACCACTAGTACTGCTGCTCCTGTTATTGCTTCTACTGCTACTTTTACTATAAGGCCTACCACTCTCACTGCTATTGCTGCTTCTGTTACTGTTGCAATTAATGCTGCTGCTACTGGTGCTACTGCTGCTGCTACTACACAACTGCTGCTGCCGCTATTGCCACTACTGCTGTTGCTGCTACTTCTGATGCTATTGCTACAACAAAGCTACAATATCTGCTGTCACTGCTTCTCTACTTCAACTACTGCTGCTGCTGCTACTCTTACAGCTACTACTACTACTATGATGCTGTTGATTCTGCTCCTCTGCCACTACTACTACTATTACTACTACTGCTGCTACTGTTACTACTGCAGCAGTGCTGCTACTCCTCCTCTTTGTCCTTCTTCTCCCCCTAATTCTGCAGCAGCTACTGGGTATTTTTCTTCCCCCTTCTCCACCTCCCCTCTCCTCTCTTCCTCCTTCTCCTCTACTACTACTACGTCTACTACTACTACTCTACTACTCCTGGTGTTGTTGCTGCTGTTGCTGATGTCATTATCAGAACTGAAACTGTTCACAATGACTTTCAAGAAAATTAATCTATGCTATTGTTGTTGCTGCTGCAGTTATTTCTGCTGTAACCACTACTTCTGCTACTGATAATCCCACAACTACTACTCCTACAACGACGATGACAGCGACAGCTGCTGCTGCTGGTCT
>JADBJO010000579.1:577500-592500 GCA_016801955.1 Conus betulinus
AAATGGGTTAGCGCGTTTTCTACTGCTGGCCCTTCATGCCCTGCTCTCATGGCGACGTCAATTTCGATGTCCTCTCCACGTCTGTGGCCTTGGTTTGGTTCCGTCGGGGTCACCGGTATCGGCGAGTCCATGGGGGCTGTCGTTGGATGGACGTGGTGGCGCCCTCCGGAGGGAGAGCTCACTCACGCCGGCTCCGCGACTAAGCAATTATTGTCGTCAGTAGGGGGCTTAGTAGGTGGTGTCCTGCGTATGTTAGATCAGAAAAGGCGCCACTGAACACCACCGAAGTGACTCGGCAGCAGCGCAGAGTCTCTTCCGGTGGGTTGCCTCTTGACGACTTGACACTGACTGCTCCCTGTGGATCGCCGGTGCCGGGGCTGAGGCGGGGCCGACTGGGCTGTGGCTGTGGACGGGGTGTCGGAATGAGCGGCGTGGGTGCACTGCCTCTGAGTTGGCGCACAGGTAGGGACAGCAAAAAAAAATTTAAGTTTTCTACTGCTACAACTGCTATTGCCACGCTCTTTTCACTGCTGGTAACTTCTGCTGGACGAAGGTCACGGTGCTGGGTGTCCAGATCATTGTCTCTTGACATTTCTGCCATGTCGAATGTCACTTGCATGTATTTTGTTCTTTCGTGAGTTGTTCTCACCCACTTTTGGTAGGCTGGATAGTTTGATGCAATTCCAGTAAGACCGTACTTGCATGCGCTCAAGGTAACTTGACCGCACAGTTTTGTGTACATGAGAGAAATTCAACCATTAAAAAAATTAGAAATTCGTTAATTTTAAGTTCAATCTTTATCCCCCCCCCCCCCCCCCTCTAAGCTTACAAACATTCCGTAATCATATGTACTCTGCTGCGAAGTGTCCCCCCTCCCCTAAAAATATGTCCTCGGAAACACCATGTTCCATACCGATTTTGAGCATTTCCTTGAAGAATCTGCAATAAAGCTGGAATATAGACCCATTTTACATAATTTCTTGTTCTCGTGATTTTTCATACTTTTCGCTCTTGTTTGCACGTTAGCAGCAGCATGTTGTTGCTCCCATAGCGAGCTGAATACTGTGGGCTGTGGTGTGCCAAATTGTAGCAAAATCAATGACAGTGTGTCTCTATGATATATGGTGTCTTACGCTTTTAACAGCTAGTTTTCATGAAGAGTGATATTTTTATAAAGAGGAAGCGTCAGCTCAGAGTTTTCCTAGTGAAGTTGCGCATGTGCATCCTTGTAATCCTTGATGCAAACTTTCCAGGTATGTCTCAGTTAAATATTTTGGAGACAAAGTTTTAAGACTATGCAAATATTAAGTAATTCTATAAGGTGAACAACCATTGGAGAACTAGATTTGGGAGACTTCAATTTCTGAAATGGACATCCTTGAAACAGCGATACCTAGATCCTCTCCCTCTCTGCATTACCTCTGTAACCTTCCCTGCAAACCCGAAGTTCTGTCACCTGATGATGTTATACTATATGGAAAGCCCAGTCAGCCTATATGAGAGTTGTTCTCATCCCCTTTGTATATACATATTATGGCTCCGAATGAGCATGTCGGTTTCTCCTTCACTTATTTCAGTTTCTGTACTCTTTCTGTGTTGCTTGTTGCAACCCCTTTGTATTCTTCTCCCATGTATTTCGACCTATCATAACTGTCTAAACAAGAGAGACAGCGTCCACCTTATATTAACAATCTTGGCTGAATTTATATACTTTGTGCTTTTGAACACCGTTTTCTGATGTCCGTTGACATCAGTCTTTACAGAGCCAGGACTGGTGGGCTTCATGACAGAGCTCTAGCCTTGTGTCGTAAAATTATCACATCTCGGTAAGTCCAACATCGTAACCTTTTTCATCCTTCATCTTTTACACAGAAAATACCGTGTCAAGCTGGCACTGCTTGTGCACATGATTACTTCACCTTCAAATCAAATTTATTTCACCGCACGTCTGTTAAACGAAGACTTCATATCTTATAGACTCGACAGTAAGCACCTTAAAACCTCACAATGTCAACGACATATTTCCACATTGACGGAGTTATTTCTTATCTTATCTACTGACATTGGTCTAAATCCTGGGCTCACACAACAAAAACAAATCTTTGTGTAATTCATAGTAATGTTCAAAGTTTAAGAAATAAAATTACTGTCTTGGAAGCCGAATCTAGAGAATTCGACATAATTACTTTGTCTGTAACATGGATTTCTGAGTCTGTATTAAATGATTCAATATGCCTACCCGATTTTCATCCCCCCGTCTGGTGTGACCGAGCTAATGATCCCCACGGAGGAGTAGCCATTTACGTTCGAAACTCATTATATTGTAAGCCTCGCCCGGATCTTCAAGTCCATGAATTTGAAGCCGTTTGGGTTGTTAAAAACCAAACTAAACCAGAAGAGTATTCAAAAGGTTCCTTTTATCGTCCACCCCAATGCGTTGATATGCTATTAGGATCTTGTGACAGCCCAGTTTTAGGAAAGTAATCAATATAGCTCTACCGTTCTTTGTAATAGGTGACTTGAACACAGACTGCCCGAACAACCCCTCTCGACACCTAACAGAAATAATTCAGTTACACAGTCTTAACCAGTTAGTTACTGAACCAACCCGAATCACCGATGCTACATCAACTTGCCTAGACCTCGTCATTACCCAAACCCCCGATTTAGTTGAATCAACTCAAGTCTTACCCGTAGTCCTTAGTGATCACAGTATTCCATGTTTGCACCTTAAAAACACAATTAAAAACAACAGCAATTTCAAAAGAACTATATTTAACTACAATAAACTAAACAGAGACGAATTTTGTCGATTGTTACAACTAGTCGACTGCCAATACATTTTAAATATGAGAACTGTTCATGAAACAGTTGAGCATTTCCCTGTTACTTTCACGAGTCTAGCTAAACAGTGCATGCCAACTAAAAGTTATTACAGTCTACCCAAATGATGTAGCTTGGATGACCGATTATTTACGACTCTTAATAGCAAAACGTAAAAATGTTCATGCAAAAGCTAAACAAACGGATTTGCCTGAACACTGGCATAGGCAATTTCGGAACTATGTCACAGCAAAAGAAAGACAACGACAGGCTGAGTTCTATAAAGAGATTGATTACAAGGTATCAGATCCACTAAACTTTGGCCAAAAGGACTGATAAAAAAAACTAGTTCGTTCTCTTTTTCAATAAAAAGGGCATCACCACTGATGACAATCCCTCCTTTACTAACAAACGGCACAATGTATTATTCTAATAAAGACAAAGCCGATATACTAAATAATATTTTCATAGATCAATCTACTCTCGACAACGACGATGACGAACTACCACAGATGTCGTTTGCCAACTATGAAATTAATGAAATTGTTCTTACTGAAGACGATATCATATCAGTTATTAGAAATCTCGACAAGACAAAATCATCTGGTCCAGACCTCATCCACAACAAACTACTTATATGTGCAGTAAAAGTTATAGCTAGGCCCTCTTACCCAGTGTTCATAAATGCTTGAACGAAGGTAAATTCCCGCCCTGTGGGAGAGCACATAGGAAGAAAGAATGAAAGACAAAAATCAGTAAAGAGAAGAGGAGAACAAGGAAAAGTGAAATAAAATAGGAAGAACAGAAGACAGAAATCAATAAGAGGAGGAGATGGAAAAGGAAAAATAGAGAGAAAGAATGAAAGAGTGATATCAATAACGAGAAGAGGAGAAGGAGGAGAGAGTGAAATAAAATAGGGATGAAAGAACAAAAGACAGAAATCAAAGAAGAAGGGATGAGAAAGAGGAGTACTGGAATAAAATAGGGAAGAAAGAACGAACTACAGACATCAATAACAAGAAGAGGAGAAGCAAAAGGAATAAAATGAAACAGGAAGAACAAAAGACAGAACTCAGTAAGAAGAAGAAGAGAAGGAAAAGGAATGAAATAAAATAGGGAAGAAAGAACGAAAGACAGAAATCAATAAGAAGAAGAGGAGAAAGAGGGGGAACGAAATAAAATAGGGAAGAACGAAAGACAGAAAATCAATAAGAAGAGGAGAAGGAAAAGGAATAAAATAAAGCTATGAAGAAAGAGTGAAAGACAGAAAATCAATAAGAAGAAGAGGAGAAGGAGCAGGAATGAAATAAAATAGGAAAGAAAGATCGAAAGACAGAAATCATTAAGAAGAAGAGAAGGAGGAGGAATACAATGAAATAGGGAAGCAAGAACAAAGACAGAAATCAATAAGAAGAGGAGAAAGAGGAGGAATAAAACGAAACAGGAAGAGCGAAAGACAGAAATCAATCAGAAGAAGAGAAATAGGAAAAGGAATAAAATAAAATAGTGAAGAAAGAACGAAAGACAGAAATCAACAAGAAGAGGAGAAGGAAAGGAAGGAATAAACTAAAATAGGGAAGAACAAAAGACAGTAATCAATAAGAAGAAGAGGAGAAGGAAAAAGAATAAAATAAAATAAGAAGAACGACAGACAGAAATCAATAAAGAGAAGAAGAAGAGGAATAAAATAAGATAGGGAAGATAGAACAAAAAACAGAAATCAATAAGAAGAAGAGAAGGAGGGAATAAAATGAACTAGGAAGAACGAAAGACGGAAATCAATATGACGTGAAGAAGGAGGAGGAATAAAATAAAATAGCGAAGAAAGAACGAAAGACAAAAATCGATAAGAAGAAGAACAAGAGAAGGAAAAGGAATAAAATGAAATAGGAAGAAAGAACGAAAGACAAAAATCTATAAGAAGAAAGAGAAGTAAAAGGAATAAAATAGGAAGAAAGAATGAAAGACAAAAATCAATAAAGAGAAGAGGAGAAGGAGGAGGAGTGAAATAAAACAGGAAGAACAGAAGACAGAAATCAATAAGAAGAGGAGAAGGAGGAGGATAAAATAAATTAGGGAAGAAAGAACGAAAGGCAGAAATCAATAAGAAGAGAAGAAAGAGGAGGAATAAAATAAAATAGGGCAGAAAGAACGAAAGACAGAAATCAATAAGAAGAAGAAAGAGAAGGAGGAGGAATAAAATGAAATAGGGAAGAAAGAGCGAAAGACAAAAATCAATACGAAGAGGAGAAGGAAAAGGAATAAAATAGGAAGAAAGAATGGAAGACAGAAATCATAAAGAGAAGAGAAGAAGGAGGAGAGGTGAAATAAAATGGGATGAAAGAATCCCATTCATGAATAAGAAGAGGAGGAGAAAGAGGAGGAATGGAATAAAATTGGGAAAGAACGAAAAACAGAAATCAATAACAAGAAAAGGAGAAGCAAAAGGAATGAAATAAAATAGGGAAGAAAGAACGAAAGACAGAAATCAATAAGAAGAAGAGGAGAAAGAGGAGGAACGAAATGAAATAGGAAAGAACGAAAGACAGAAATCAATAAGAAGAGGAGAAGGAAACGTACATAAAATTAAATAGGGAAGAGAGATCGAAAGACAGAAATCATTAAGAAGAAGAGAAGGAGGGAGGAATACAATGAAATAGGGAAGTAAGAACAAAAGACAGAATTCAATAAGAAGAGGAGAAAGAGGAGGAATAAAACGAAATAGGAAGAGCGAAAGACAGAAATCAATAAGAAGAAGAGGAGTAGGAAAAGGAATAAAATGAAATACGGACGGAAGAAAGAACGAAGGACAGAAATCAATAAGAATAAGAGGAGAAGGAAAAGGAATAAACTGAAATAGGAAGAACGCTGTGGCTGTGGACGGGGTGCCGGAATGAGCGGCGTGGGTGCACTGCCTCTGAGGTGGCGCAGAGGTTGGGACAGAAAAAAAAATAGGAAGAACGAAAGACACATCTATAAGAAGAAGAGGAGAAGGAAAAGGAATAAAATGAAATAGGAAGAACAAAAGACAGAAATCAATAATAAGAGGAGGAGAAGGTCGAGGAATAAAATAAGGAAGATTGAACGAAAAACAGAAATGAATAAGAAAAGGAGAAGGAAGAGGAATAAAATGAAACAGGAAGAACGAAAAACAGAAATCAATAAGACGAGAAGAAGGAGGAGGAATAAAATAAAATAGGGAAGAAGGAACGAAAGACAGAAATCAATAAGATGAGGAGAAAGAGGAGGAATAAAATAAGATAGGGAAGAAGGAACGAAAGACAGAAATTAAGAAGAAGAAAAAAGAAGAGAAGGAGAAAGGAATAAAATGAAATAGGAAGAAAGAACGAAAGACAAAAATCAAGAAGAGGAAGGAAGAATGAAAGACAAAAATCAATACGAAGAAGAGGAAGGAAAATGAATGAAAATAGGAAGAAAGAATGAAAGACAAAAATCAATAAAGAGAAGAGGAGAACGAGGAGGAGTGAAATAAAATAGGAAGAACAGAAGACAGAAATCAGTAAGAAGAGGAGAAGAGAGGGAGGGATAAAATAAATTAGGTTTGAAAGAAAGAACGAACGACAGTAATCAATAAGAGGAGAGAAGAGGTGAATAAAATGAAATTGGGAAGAAAGAACGAAAGACAGTAATCAATAAGAAGAAGAGAAGAGGAGGAGGAGTAAAACGAAATAGGGAAGA
Organism: Conus betulinus; assembly: GCA_016801955.1. Lineage (NCBI taxonomy): Eukaryota > Metazoa > Mollusca > Gastropoda > Neogastropoda > Conidae > Conus > Conus betulinus. The sequence goes on from JADBJO010000579.1 coordinate 584,023, forward strand.
AAGAACGAAAGACAGTAATCAATAAGAAGAAGAAGAGAAGGAGGAGGAATAAAACGAAATAGGGAAGAAAGAACGAAAGACAGAAATCAATAAGAAGAAGTTGAGAAGGAAAAGGAATAAAATAGGAAGAAAGAATGAAAAACAGAAATCAAAAGAGAAGAGAAGAAGGAGGAGCAGTGAAATAAAATAGGGATGAAAGAACAAAAAGACTGAAATCAATAAGAAAAAGAGAAGGAAGAGGAGTAATGGAATGAAACAGGGAAGAAAGAACGAGAGACAGAAATCAATAACATGAAGAGGAGAAGCAAAAGGAATAAAATAAAATAGGAAGAACGAAAGACATAAATCAGTCAGAAGAAGAGGAGTAGGAAAAGGAATGAAATAAAATTGGGGAAGAACAAAAGGACAGGAATCAATAAGAAGAAGAAGAGGAAAGAGGAGGAACGAAATGAAACAGGGGAGTAAGAACGAAAGACAGAAAACAACAAGGAGAAGAGGAGGAATAAAATAAAATATGAAGAACGAAAGACAGAAATCAGTGAGAAGAAGAGAGGAAAGAGGAGGGACACAATGAAATAGGGAAGAAAGAACGAAAGACAGAAATCAATAAGAAGAGGAGAAGAAGGAGGAATGAAATAAAATAGGCAGACGAAAGGCACAAATCAATAAGAAGAAGAGGAGAAGAGGTGGAATACGATAAAATACGGAACAACGAACGAAAGACAGAAATCAATAAGAAGAGGAGAAGAAGGAGGATAACATAAAACTGGGAAGAAAGAACAAAAGACAGAGATCAATAAGAAGAAGAGGAAATGGATGGGAATCAAATCAAATAGGAAGAACGAAAGACATAAATCAATGAGAAGAATAGGAGAAAGAGGAGGAATAAAAAAAAATATAGGGGAGTAAGAACGAAAGACAGAAACTAATAAAAAGTGGAGGAATAAAATAAATCTGGGAAAAAAAGAACAAAAGACAGAAATCAATAAGAGGAAGAGGAAAAGGAGAAGAATAAAATAGAACTGTGAAGAAAGAACGAACGAAAAAACAGAAATCAACAAGAAGAAGAGAAAGAGGACGAATAAAATAAAACAGGAGAACGAAAGACAGAAATCAATAAGAAGCGGAAAAGGAGGAGGAATAAAATGAAACAGGGAGAAAGAACGAAAGACATAAATCAATAAGAAGAAGTGGAAAAGGAGTAAAATAAAAAAGGAAATGAGAACGAAAGAAGAGGAGGAGGAGGAGGAATTAAATAAAATTGGGAATAAGAACGAAAGACAGAAATCAATAAGAAGAGAAGAAGAAGGACGAAAATAATAAAATAGGAAAAAAAGTAATAAAGACAGAAATCAATAAGAAGAAGAGGAGGAAGAATAAAATAAAACAGGGAAGAAAGAACGAGAGACAGAAATCAATTACAGGAAGAGGAAGCGGAGGAGGATGAGATGAGGAACATGAGGTAATGGTAATGGTGATGTTACTTATACCCCAGCCGACCGCAAAGGGCCATATCAGGGCTGTCACCGCGTCAACTATGAACAGGCGGAAGAAGAAAAAGATAGGAAGAAAAAGCAGAAAAAGAAGGAGAAAAAAGAGGACAAAGAAGAAGACAACGATGAAGGAAAACGAAAAGGAAGAAGAAAAGAAGAACAAGACAAAGAAAAAAAGAAGAGAGCGTGCCGGGGAAGGAGGGGAGTCGATGACGAATACAAAGACGAAAAAGAAGGAAAGAGAAGACGACGACGAAGAAGAGAAAAGAATAACAGGAAGAGGGGATGAAGAAGTCGAAAGAAGAGGGGCACAGCAACATCGATAACAAGAAGAAAAAAATACAGCAGCAGCAACAGCCATGACAACAACATAATAACAACAACGATGATAATAATAGTACTAGTAGTAACAATGAACATGATGATAAGAAGAAAAAAAGAAGAAAATAAAATGAAAAACAATGAGATGAAGAAAAAGCAGAAGAGCAAGGAAAACAAGAAGATGAAGAAGAACAACAACAGCAATAATGGCGACGACAATCAGGATAATGATGATGAAGTTGATGATGATAATGATAACGACAAGACAACAGGCCTCACATTCAGCAGACTCAGGTCTGGAGACGTCCACCCAATAGACGCGTCCTGGATGAGTACTGTTGACCCAGTCCGCGACATCATGGAACAGAATGTCCAGAATGGCGAGACGAACTCCTCCTCCCTGCGCGGCGCACGCATCCCTTGCGTCCGGAAAGCTTAGTTCGTTGTTTGAAAAGCCGAAGGTCATCCGGGCTCCTGCTAGGTTTTGTATGTCTTCCCAAATGACATCGACATCAGCATTGGAAGAAACCGTCTCTGTAGCTGTTGAAGGGAGAAGGACATGTTTTGTTCAGGAAACGAAAAGAAATTTCATCGAGAAAATAAACAAAGGTAGTTGACATTACATCAAAACCCATGTTATTTCAGCTTGCACATGAGTAGAAAAAGGCACGAAAACAAACAACACTACCTGCGCGTATTGACTCGTACCGTATCTGCATGACAGCCGATGGTTGTTTTACCTCATGCGAAAGAGTAATGTGCCTTTAATCGTTTTCCCAATGTGAGCCAAACTTTCCCATTTTAAGGTTCACTTTGGTAAATGACAAGACTCTCAAAAAATCATCCATTTAAGCAAAATCACATGTCTGTCGACCGGAGTCTTACACAATCCAATCCTTTGCTCATTTTGAGCTCAGTCTCCATTTCTTTTCACAAGAAAGACAAATGGGCTTTAATAACAATTCAAATTTCCAATATATATATATATATATATATATATATATATATAACAATTTACAAACGCTATATACACTCATAAAGTTTACGAAAAGGGAGAAAATAAGAAACACGCTTTGTCTTCCAATATATATATATATATATATATATATATATATATATATATATATAAACTCCATCATGTGGTGATGATCAACAACAACGACAAACCAAGAAGATGACAAAGAACAAAACCCATGATGAACCACAAGAAGATCAAGATCAACATGCTAAGAAGACGAAGCGAAGAAAAAACCTATTGTATGATGATGAACCCCCACCTCAACAACACTCCAAGATGACGAAGAACAAAACCATTATATGATGACGAATCTCTACAACACCAACACGCAAAGGAGATGAAGACCCATTACATGATGATGAACCACCGCCTCAACAACACACAAAGATGACAAAGAACAAAACCATTATATGATGACGAATCACTACAACACCAACACGCAAAGGAGATGAAGACCCATTATATGATGATGATGAACCACCGCCTCAACAGCACACCAAGATGACGAAGAACAAAACCATTATATGATGACGAATCTCTACAACACCAACACGCAAAGAAGTTAAAGAACCATTGTATGATGATGAATCACCACCAACACCACAACACACCAAAAAGACGAAGAACAAAACCATTCTACGATAATGAAACCATCACCACCACCACCACCACCACCACACCACAACAACAAAAACAACAACAAGAACAACAACAACACACAAGAGAGACAAAGAACGAAATCATGATACGATAATGAACCAAAACAGCAAGAACAACACAACAAGAAGACAAAGAACGAAATCATTTTATAATGATGAACCACCACCACCACACAGCAACACATCAAGAAGACGAAAAAATAAACAATTTGTGTATGATGAATGACGACAACAACCACAGTCATCAAGAAGACAAACAACAAGTCCATTGTATGATGATGAACTACTACCACAACACCACCACCAACACATCATGACGACGAAGAACAAAACCATCATCGGCAGCCTACCGGGGAAAGCCCTCGCAGATGAAATGGCCAGGCACCTGGACGGTGGTCTTCACCAGCTGAACGTCATCGAGACCAGCCTTGACCACCATCAGGCCTGTGCTTGCGGTGTCTGTGGTCACGTTGACCTGGGAATTCAACCCGCCATCCGAAGACCACACGTAGGTGGAGGTGGAGCTGACTGCAACACAGAATCACGAAACAGAGTCGGTGCCTCCAGTGGTTTGCGGCTGGAAGATCGAGGTTTAAAGTCCGATGAGAAGTGCGTGTTTGTGTGGATGTTCGGTCCCCGCCGTCGTCTCCTGTCAGGTTGTCGGTGCTGTGGACTATAATAGGAAGACAGGAACCGCACGTGTTCGTGCTGACTGCTTTCAGTAAAGTACTGTTTTTGTGGGGTTTTCAGTCTGCTATTAGTAACCTCCGAAGAAGACATACTGGCCGTAAATGCACTTGTCTGTTTCGAATTGTATGTCAAACTTCCTTTACTTTGCATCTTGTTTTGTTTGTTCATTTGCATTTCAGCTTATACGGTCAAGTTGTTTTATCCATGTAACAAGTGCATCTCTCAGGCGCTCGGCTGATATCGGGATCGATATACCGCGAAAGGAAGCGTAGAATACAGCCCTGCCATGTTGTCTCTGACTAGAACAGAACTCCATGCTATCATCTGTATAATTCTTGTTTTCATCGATCATTATATTATATTAAAAATGCGTACGTTCGTCATCACTATTTGGAATCTACTACCCCATTCTGCTGAAATACGTCTACTGGCGGGGGCAGGGGGGGGGGGGTCATTTAGGGAGCCACCTCTGGACAAGACCAAACAGAAAACAAATTAAGCAAAGGTCCAGGTGAAACGCCTGTTCGCTGATGATGCATCTCCCACAATTCACACGCAAGAAGAACTACAGCAGCTCGTAAACTGCTCCCTCTACAGCTCGTAAGAATTTGGGGATCACAATCAATACGAAGACAGCAGAAATACGTCAAGATGCAGAAGAGGCGTTATCTGTCAAATCCTCAAGTACATACTGCAGACTGTCTACATGTTCTGCCTGCGCTGATCTCAATCCAAGATCTCAATCACTGAGCTGTACAGATCAATTGGTAAGGCAGCCACTAGTATATGTCTACGCTCACAAATAAATGATGAGACAGCACGCAGACGACACACACACCAAAGTGCAAATGTACAAAGCTTGTACGCTGAGCACAGTATTGTATGACAACGAAGCTTGGGACTCGTTTGATCGTCAGGAGACGAAACTAATGCTTTCCACAGAATGTAAACACTTCAGTTTGTAAGTCAACAAAAAAATGAAATGTACACACTTAGGTTTGTAAGTCAGCTTCTTTCCGTCTACACCAATCCGCTTCATCTTCATTACAAACAAGATCAACGTTGTGTTAAACTAAGAGTTAAAAGTCAGAAAAGAAAACCTGTACCAATGAAGTTCAGCCGTTCTTTTTATCCCCACGCACCAAAAACAGTAACGTCTTCTGACTGGATGAAAGTTCCATCGGCATTCTTTCTCTCAGCAGTCTGTCTCTCATCACTTACCGTCAACTTCAGCAGAAGCATCTAGCCAAAAGGCCTTGTCAGGATAATTGTCGTGAACGTACTTTTTCACCTCGTCCTCCAGAGTATCCAGTGTGGCCAGAAACACCTTGCCCGCCTGACGGAAAAATAAAGGCATCAGCTAGAAACTGATTTAGAATCGGTCTAGACTGTATAAATGTCAGCCATTAAATGCAGTTCTCGAAACAAATATCGAGAGAGAGAGGGATGTGTAGAGACGGACACACAGACGGACGGACGGACGGACGGGCAGACAGACGGACAGACAGACAGATCGAGACCGAGACCAGAGAGAGGGGAGTTGGGTACGGAGTTGTGCTGGCAGAAACGGAGACAAAACTCGTGCACACGCACGCACGTGCGCCAGCACGCGCGCACACACACACACACACACTCACACATACTCGTACGTGCACTTGCGTGCACACACACGCACACACGCGCGCACGCACACGCACACGCGCGCACACACACACACACACACACACAAAGCTTGCACGCCTGCGTGCGCGCACACAGACACACACACACTCATATACACACATTGACTGAAAACAACAAATTGTAAGATTAACCTTTAATTTATTGACATTAAAAAGAAAGAAAAAATGTTTACTATCAATATAGATTTCGGTAAAGAAAAAGAAATTGGTGCAAAAAAATGACACTTTCAGTTCGTTAACATCCATTGATAAAGTAGTCATCAACAACTCGAGAGAGAGAGAGAGAGAGAGAGAGAGAGAGAGAGAGAGAGAGAGAGGGGGGGGGAGAGAGAGAGAGAGAGAGAGAGAGAGAGAGAGAGAGAGAGAGAGAGAGAGAGTGTGTGTGTGTGTGTGTGTGTGTGTGTGTGTGTGTGTGTGTGTGTGTGTGTGTGTGCGCGCGCGTGCGCGTGCGCATGAGAATGTATGTGTATAACGTGCGCGCTGATTGTGCACATGCGTGCAACTTTTGTCTTTTGCTTGTACTTCTCTAAGTTAATTGTATTGACCGACATATCTGAGTTTTGGATGACTTCCCTTACCCCACCTGTCCCTGTTATGACAGGGGCTAATGGCCCATTCATTAAATCAGTTCATTTTTCATCTCTCTCTCTCTCTCTCTCTCTCTCAATATTTGTTTTAAGAACTGGAAGATGTTGAGTCCTTATGTGCATTTTTTAAGACATTTCTTTGGCGTGGTGTGAAGAAGCTGTCTGCATACCGAAGCTGTGAGCTTATCAGCAACACATTTGTAGCCGCTCTCTCTCTCTCTCTCTCTCTCTCCCCCCCCCCCCCCCCCATGCACGCACGCACACACGCACACACACAGATACACACACACTCTTACTCACCAGCATAACAACCATAGCGTGAACCAAAACAGACAAAGAAGATAGAAACTGAATTGCTGTGTTTTGTATACGAACTGTTCCTTTTGAAATGTTAAAGGTATAGGCTTTCATTTCTCTTCGCTCGTCTTTTCCGGCCGATTCTCAGTTGGGACGCTTCTTCTTTGCTGTCTGCTTTTCCACTTGGTCCCCCCCCCCCCCCCCCCCCCCCCCCCTCCACCCTCTCCCTCCACCAGCTCCCTACTTTTCTCTCTAGTCTCCTCTACATACTCCACACACACGCGCGCAGAATAAAAGAAAAAGTGTTTTGTTTTTAACACACTGGCGTGTAACAACAGGGATGAGAGAGAGAGAGAGAGAGAGAGGGAGGAGAGAGCGGGGGGGGGGGGGGGGGGGTTGAGTGGGAAGTGTGCAGGAAAAAACAAGAAAAAAAGAGAGACAAAACAGAAACAGACCTGGAGACTGTAAGAAACTGAACAAAACGATAAACAAAAGAACTGTCTTGCTCATGGCCGCAGTCCGAAAAGCCCCATGTATTATGGATGGCCGTCGCCGTTTTGCGTGTTCACCCGACGCCATTTATAATGGATCCTTTTGCAGGTCGTCGTTTTGTAAAGGGCGAATCGATCACGGCTATCATCGGAAAAGAGAGAGTGTGTGTGTGTGTTTGCATGTGTGTGTGTGTGTGTGTGTGTGTGTGTGTGTGTGTGTGTGTGTGTGTGTGTGTGTGTGTGTGTGTGTGTGTGTGTGTGCGTGCGTGCGTGCGTGCGTGCGTGCGTGCGTGCGTGCGTGCGTGCGAGCGCGTGCGTGTTTTAACATTTTTTTTTCTGCCTTCGGAGCAGTCTTGCAGCTTGTCGTTTAGTTCCTGAGGTTTTCTGTTCCACTGCTTCCTCTCTTTTTTTTTTTCTCGAACTAGATAACGTGGATTTTCTCTCACGCCCTTCCCGTCTACATCCTAGCCTCATATTGCTCCTTCAGGCCCCCTCCCCCTTCCCTATATCCCCTATTAAGTCCCCACACACCCCCACACCCCTTTTTTTTTCTTCTTTGTGTGTGCGTTGTTTTCAAGAATTATTGCATGAAGGTGAGACGCATGTTTCACAGTCCACGACGGGGTGAATATGCAGTTTCATGGGGTCCTTCTGCGCTAAAGGGGAGTGAAAGGGAACGTCCCGGTTTGGGGAGTGCAAGGGCAACAATAGGAGTTGATTTGTTAGTTCGTATCAACAGAGTGTGCACTTCTTTGGGGGTGAAAAAAGCGCACTGTTACAAAAACACAAATAACAAAACTTAATATGCACTTAGATTTCAAATGCTTTACTTGTACATTGTTCACATTTACTGGCAACGTGTTTCTACTATGTTTTTTTTTCTGTAAACTTTTCGGTTTTTCTTTTCCGAAGTGCGCTCAAATGGTGAAAGGCGGTGGGGCGGTAGGCAAACCCGGAAAAGAGAGGTTCGAAACAACTGAAACTCTCCTCCACCTCTACACACCTACCATCACTTCCTCATCCGCGCCTGCATCAGAGGCTCCATACTGATGATGGCCATACACCTCATGGTGTCGAAAACTAAAGTCAAGTAGGCGTATGGTGGAAATGTCTTTCTTTATGGATGATGACCATACACTGATAGTGTGGAAGATTCAAGTCACATAGGCATAAGGTGGAAATATCTTTTTATAGATGATGACCATACACTGATAGTGTCGAAGCCTCAACTCATACAGGT
>JADBJO010000579.1:597500-602500 GCA_016801955.1 Conus betulinus
CAGACAGTGACAGACAGACAGATAGAAAAGACAGACAGACAGACAGACTGGCAGACTAACAGACGAACAAACAGAGAAAGGGGCACACAGATAGACCAATACATATACCAACGGAGAATACAGACAAACAGATACCAGAGACACCGATACTGACTAACAGACAGTGAGAAAACCCAGCTGAATACACAGACCAGAATGCGAACAAAGGGGGCAACAAACCATTCAACTCACCAGACTGGCACATGGTTTTATGTTCTTGGTGATGTCGTCGACTCATTCAAATTCCACACTCCAGAATCCTGACGCAGCTTCACAAACACGGCGTCACCGGCTCGCCAGCGTTCCATAAGCTCGAGTCTCTGGCCAACGTACAGTTGTTGGCCCATGTGTAATCCGAATCCACTGAAACCCATTGCTTAGGTTCTAGCCTTGGTTTGCCTAGGCCACGCCACAACGGGCCAGGCCAGGCAAGACCAAGCGAGGCCAGCCGGGTTAGGCTAGATTGGGCTGGGCCATGCCACGCCATGTTACAGTAGGTAAGGCCGGGACAGGCCAGTTCAGGTGTCACAATTACTATGGCAGATCTTTTATATCTAAGTCCTGTGGTTCTGAATTAGGGGGGGGGGGGGGGGAGAGGAAAAAAACTACGTGACGTCTGCAAAATAGAATATTTTTTCTATCACACACGCACACGTTGTCAGCGGCCAACCACAATCAGTGTCTCTGAGACGAAACAGGTGTTAAGGGGAAAAAAAATGAACAAACAATACGAAGAGCAATATGATTTAAAGTAAGACATTCATTTGTAAGAGTTTGTCACTTTTTTACCAGTTAAGAATTCGAATGTAGCAAGAAACTTATAGGTAAAGCTACACACCAAGGTTCAAAGCAGAAACCCCACTGGACAAGTGCTAGTAATTCCTAAGTAGGAAGAAACTTTTCGGAGAGCTAGACCCCAAGGTCCTCAAAGGAGAAGCCCCATCAGTTATGTGTTTCAGCCCTGAACTCCCGCCATCCTACGAGGACCGATCCAGATCCGGGTCATGACTTCCATAGGCTCTTTTGCTGTCAGAAATGTTGTCGGCACTGCCGGGATTGAGATCTGCATGGCTCGGCGTCGAAGGGGGGCTGCCCTTCTGACGGATGCCTTACCCACATGGTATCGAACACCTGTTTCAATTTAGGGAAATTAAAGGCTCATGACCCTTACTTTTGTTCCTTTTCGACAAGATCCTGATGGAACTCTTTTCAGCTGCCTGTGCCATTGTCTTTAGGGTTCTGATCCTTGTTACCAGAAATCGAGAGCTAATAGACTCTTGGGGCACTCCGTTTTTGCAGTCTGAATGAAAAAGAAAGTACTACTGCTAAAGTTCACATTGTTTTGTTAGTAAGACTGACTTCAAAGGATGGTGTATTCTGGTCCCAGAGATACAAATTCAATTCTTTTTGTAGTATTTTTCCAGTCAACGTGATCAAACACCTTCTTCAAATCAAGAAAAAAAAAAAAAACAGCACCTGCAATCATACTTTGGCTCTTTGCAGGCAGACTTTACTTTATGTACTATTGTAGTAGTTTGAAATGAGCTCTGACGAAAACCTGAGAGAAAGCGGTAGAAAAAATACTGCATCGAACATTTTTCAAAAGGCTCTGGATGAGTGGAGACAAGTGAAACTGGTTTAGACTTATTCAATTCTGAAAAGTCTCTTGACTTAATAGAGTAACACTGCTGCGTGCGTGCGTGCGTGCGTAAGTGCGTGTGCGCGCGCGTGTGTGCGTGTGCGTGTGTGTGTGTGTGAGAGAGAGAGACAGACAGACAGACAGAGACAAAGACAAAGACAGACAGACACGACGCAGACAATGATATCAACAGACAGAAAGTCAGACTTACGTACACAGGATGTGACAGAGACGGTAAATAAAGACGTATGGGTAGGGAAGAAAGATGGAAAACAAACAAACCGGCAGAAGTAGGAACAGACCAAGTGAACAGACAGCAGACTGAGAGACACAGTAAACAACAAAAAAAAAAAAAAGACAAACGAGCCATGCAAACAAACCCCCACATTCAGTTAGACGTACCATCGTCTCTCTCGGCATCAACCCAGAAGTGTTTCCCATTATAGTACTGAGTCAGATAGGCATCCACTCCATCACGACTGCCATCATGGAATTGGTCCATCACATGCGAATACGAAACAGAATCAGTAATCAGACTGCTGGTCTTAAAGAAATATCTTCAATTCGTAAAGATACACATGGAAAATAAGGACTGCCGTCTGACAACGGTTTTCGATCGAAGCATCGATTGATGTTTGCTCCACTGTCTGTCCGGAAACCGAAGGCACCCGGGCCCAGATGTCATTATAGAGAGAGAGAGAGAGAGAGAGAGAGAGAGAGAGAGAGAGAGAGAGAGAGAGAGAGAGAGAGCAGACAGACAGGCGGACTGACAGAGTGATGATGTACTTGGTAGGCATACTTTGTTTTACTTTTAAGTTTTTTTTTCACATTTTTGTCTATTCCCGTCAGTCCCATTCGATTTTAATCACTGTCATTGGTTTAACATACCTATGTACTTCGATGACAAAATCGCCCTACCCCCTCCCCCCTCCCTCCTGTCCCCCTTTTTCCCCGCCCCCTCCTTTCCGTCCTCTGCCCTGACCCCCACTTCCCTCCCTCAAAAGTCATTTCCACTGCCTGTAGCCTTCAATATGAAAAATCGAGCAGTGTCCAGAAGAAAGGAACTCCAAGGCAGATGGCCATGACGCTGTCTGCTGGAACATACCTGACGCTGTCGTTGAAGACCGCCAGACGAGTGTCCGGAAAGGAGGAGCACAGGCAACGGGCCTCTGTTAGCAACACGTCATCATTGTAGATGATGTAGTAGACGTCGCCCTCCTTGAACCAGGACACTTTGTTCTCGTTAAGGTTGCAAGAAGTGGCGAGCGTGCGTTTCCAACCTGTGAAAAGAGAGAAATCTGATAATGTTGGGAAAGAATCTCTCTCTCTCTCTCTCTCTCTCTCTCTCTCTCTCTCTCTCTCTTAGTACACATGATTTCTCTCAAGGAAAGAATCCGTGCAAGTCGTGAGCAGACTTGCATGTGAACATTTTGTGTTCGATATATGCTAATACACAAGCACATATGATACTGATATGAAATGCATTCTGGTTGACATATCTATACTCAGATATGTTCATCTTGTGACAGTGTTGTTATGTTGTAAAAGATATCCATGTCTTTCTTCGAGTAAAAAGAAGTAGCCAGTACTTTAATGATAGTTCAACGAACATCCCTGTATACATTTACAACATAGTGGGAAAAAAAAAAAGCAATACAAATTACAGCAATCATCTGCTAGATGTCGCACACCTTATACACACACTTTTCAACAAACATCCATGTTTGCATTGTTGATGAGCATAAAGCATTATCAACACGCATAATCAAATATTCAGTGTTTAAACTCACTTTATAATTCGTTGTATGTGCCATGTATAAACTCACTACTCTTATGGGCCTCTTAATAATGTTTTGTTGTGTGTGTTGCAACGACTGGTCTAACTGCTTGATCGCATTTATTTTCGTTGAGTGTTACAGATGCTCAACCCCGTAAAACACAGTTCTCTCTCGCGCACTCTATTTTTGGGCCATTCAGGCACTGTGTGTGTGTGTGTGTGTGTGTGTGTGTGTGTGTGTGTGTGTGTGTGTGTGTGTGTGTGTGTGAGTGTGTGTGACAGCGAGTGCATTAACAAATGATTACTTCACAATGACCTACAACAGATGTATGTGTCACCATCCTTTAGGTCATGTTGTGTGTGGCCTATTCATAACGTCTTTGGCTGGTGCGTTCTTCTGTACTGTGAATTATTAATGTTTTTGGAAGCTTAGCAGCCTTCACAGAGTCGCGCAACGGTCGAAAACCTTTGAACAGGCTGCAAGCATTTTCACAGTGAGTGAATAATTTTCCCAAAGCAGCTCCCAAAATAAAGTTTGTTTCCTGTCAGTCGTACATAAGATGGAAGATCTCTCTCTCTCTCTCTCTCTCTCTCTGTCTGTCTGTCTGTCTCTCTCTCTCTCTCAGCGTGCGTGCGTGCGTGCATGCGCGCACGCATGTGTGTGCGTGCGGAGAGAGAGAGAGAGAGAGAGAGAGAGAGAGAGAGAGAGAGAGAGAGAGAGCGAGAGAGCGTGCGTGTGTGTGTGTGTGTGTGTGTGTGTGTGTGTGCGCGCGCGTGCATGTGCGTGTGTCTGTCTGTCTGTCTGAGTGCGTATGTCTGTGCATGTGTGTGTGTTCCTCAATTTAATGTCTTTTCACTAAAACTAGTAAAAATGATATCAGACGATGTGTTAATGGTGTGTGTGGTATGTGGATGCGTGTTCATAAAAAGAACGGTGGAGGGGATGGGAGGGGGGAGGGTGGTGTATAAGACTTTGAATACTATTACGTGTTCAAAAAAAAAAAAAGAAAACTAAATAAAAAACCAATTAAAGATAATTGCCAGCTGGACTCTGTAAGAAACTTTTACTAACTAATCCGAGAAACGAATAATTATTCAACACTTTTGGGAGTGATGCCATCGATCCATCCGTAGTATTACCACCAGCCATGATAATCAAGTTCTTTGTTTTGGGGCAATTAACAAATGTGAAACACTTAGTGCATTTCCACACATACATCTAACATATCTACTGAATTTTGTTTTCAGTGAATTTAAACGTAATCTGTGAATTAAGCTTCTTACATCTCTAGGTGTACGAGTTAAATACGTTTTTGTGTGTTTTATTCTGTGTTCCAGAACTGTATGCAATACAGTTATGATAATATTGAGATTCCGAGTTCTTTATGGACTGTTGGAAGCCTTTTCAGTCTGTTTGTCAATTAACAATAGCATTCAGAAAGATCTAAAGGTATATAAAGTGAGTTGTGCTTTCCATATTTCTAGCTGCTCTTTTTGCTGCGTGATCAACCTTTTCATTTGATACAATTCCACTGTGAGATGGTA
>JADBJO010000579.1:605000-610000 GCA_016801955.1 Conus betulinus
TGAGTGCCGGATTTACTGGTAAACATAACTTTACGGCACTAGAGCAACTTTGTGTCTACTGCAATGCCAATAACCTACAAATACAGCATATTTATTGTGGGTTTCAGCTTCAACACCAAGTGAGTTGGCAGTGCTGTGTTCCGGGGGGTTCTGAGGGCTGGTTTCTGTCAAGCCATATCATCTGGGTGCTTGATCAAGTTAACCGAACATCCAGGACATCGGTCGCTCTTTGCCTGAACACAGCCACTGTCAACGACCTCAAAGGGCTCAGCAGCAGAAAAGGATCTCTGTGACGTAAAAAAAAAAAAATCTTCATCTTGAATGTCGGCAATGATACTCGGGGGACCTCTGTGTCATCGGCGTCAAGATCAGGCTGTCACTGGGCCCTTGCAGTGGTGGTGGATATCGCAGCGAGGGGGAACCCAACAACCATCTATTGTGACAGCCTGGGTTGGGAATGCCCGCAGAACTTTCGCACCTGCGTCCAACCATTTTTACAATTTTTTGGATGTAGTGTTCCCAGTATGCTGGTTGCCTTGGCCCACGACACTGCTGCACAGAATGGTCCTCACCAATGCACTCCTCTGTGCTTGAACTATCCTCTGCAGACATGTGGCAATGTCTGCGGAGTGATAGCAGTCATTGCAGCTGTCATTGCTGCACAAGATGAAAGATTGTTTAATTTGTTTACTGGTCCCCGTCAGCAGCAGAGGAGGTGTTCCTGCATAATCCCACGCGATATGAAAGATATTTGCGGAGGGTGATCATGGGCATGGTTTGTGTCGGGCTCTGTGAACTTGCACTACATTCTGCCAGCAACAGCACAACCTGGTCAGAAACGGAAGGCAGCATCTCCTGGCCCTCCACCACAGGAGAAGAAACCTGCATGGGGAGCAGCCCCTTCAAACACTTCATCCACACCAAAGCCATCTCCCTCTGGTGCTCCAAATGAGCCATCTCTCCTCTGGTGCTCCAAATGAGCCAATGCTCCACCCATCTCCCTCTGGTGCTCCACCAAAGACATCTCCACCCTCTCCCTGGTGCTCCACCAAAGACATCTCCCTCTGGTGCTCCACCAAAGGCAGGCTCCCTCTGGTGCTCCACCAAAGACAGCTCCCTCTGGTGCTCCACCAAATGAGCCAGCTCCCTCTGGTGCTCCACCAAATGAGCCAGCTCCCTCTGGTGCTCCACCAAATGAGCCAGCTCCCTCTGGTGCTCCACCAAATGAGCCTATTATCCCCCGTCCATCACAAAACCACCAAAGAATCCACCTGGTGGATCCGACACTGATCCATCTTCCTTCCGAAAGGCAAAGAGACCAAGCAGAGAATGTCCCTACTGTGATGTTCCTCTCTCCAGGCGTGATGCCCTTGAACGTCATATAAAAAAGTCCCACCCTGGTATGGAAGTACCCCACACTACAGGACATTGCAACTGTCATCAGTGTGACTTTGTAGCGTATAATTTGAAGCAGTTGATTTATCACTACAATGCAGCACATGGGAAAAATTTCAATATTCAGTCAAAAACATTCCAGTGCAAACAAGAATTTGAAGTTTGGCGGGTCAGATACAGAGAAAACTACTAAAACTCGTTTTGTCAAGCAACGTGGGCCTGAGAAAGGGACTGAAAATGTTACAGAGTTTTATTACTGTAATCGGTCTGAAATAAATGTAGCAAAGAGTGTGCCAGCAGACCAACGCAAGAGACACATAAAAACTCAGGGAACATCAAAAATTAAAGGAAAATGTACTTGCCACATGACGGTCACAACATACATTCGTACTGGAAAAGTTACCGCTGTCTTTTGTTTAGACCACGCTGGTCACGAGACAGAATTATGTCATTTAAAACTGTCACTTGAAATGCGCTCATTTGTTGCTGCAAAGGTATCCGCTGGTGTGTAGAGATACAAAGCTGCTTAGAGAAATTAGAGATCAGTTTAGTACAATTGACAGGGACACCCTACTTACAAGGAAAGATATACAGAACATAAAACGTGAATACAAAATTTCTCACTCTCAGAGAAGGATTCAAATGATGCATGCAGCGTTCAACTTTGGGTTGAAGCGTTAAAAGAGAACAGTGATAATCCCATTATTTTTATTTTAAAATGCAAGGGCAGTCAGATCCCAGTAATAATCTGCTGAAGGATGATTTTTTACTTTGCATTCAAACAGCATTCCAAAGAGACATGATGAAACATTTTTCTCGTGACATGATATTCATTGACTCCACTCACTCCACAACACAATACCAATTCCTCTTGACAACCATACTTGTACCTGATGATTTCGGTGAGGGTATTCCTGTAGCATGGGCAATTTCTAACAAGGAAGACACTTCTATACTTGAAGTTTTTCTTCATGCTGTTAAAGCAGCAAATAATGGTGAGGATTATCAGACAAACACTTTTATGAGTGACTTAGCATCTTCATTCTATATAATGCCTGGTGTGCAGTATTTCCAGTGCCTAAGAGAAGATTATATTGTACCTGGCATGTGGATAAAGCTTGGAGAAAGAAACTGAGAGAGTCAGTGCCAGATACGGAGGAGCAGGCTCAACTGTATTACATGTTGTGCATGTTGAGAAGTGAGGTAGAGGAGGGGAATTTTCCGGAAAAAAAATGACAGAATTTGAAGAATATTGTAACCAGAACTTTCCAAATTTCCATAATTATTTCCAAAGTGAATACGTCAGAGAAAACAGAGTTTTGTATTGGGCAGCATGTTTTCGTAAGGGTGTTTTTGCGAACACCAACAGGTATGTGGAGTCATTCCATCATGTGTTGAAAGATATCTATTTTCAAAGAAAGCAGAACAAACGTGTTGATAGTCTCCTCTTCGTTCTCCTCCAGCTTGCAAGAGACAAAGCTTGTGAACAGCTGTATAAATGCCATATGGGGAAGATGACACACAGGCTCCGTGAAATTCTTATCAGACATAAGAGTGCTTTGACCATAAAAGATATTGAAAAACATGGTAATGAATGGATTGTACTTTCTGCAGAGCGCAATGATGTGCAGTATTATGTTATCCCAAATGAAACCTGTCCAGAATGCAAGTGTAAACAGACCTGCACAGATTGTGGTGTTTGCCCTCACATGTTTTCATGCACATGTGTGGGATTTTTTAACTCGAACGATGCCCTGTAAAACATATACATGCAGTTCAAATGGCCAGGGCAAACAGCAGAACATGTGACAATTCAAAGGAGGAACCTGATCAGGCTGATGATGAAACATTTTGCCTGACAATGAGAGGAATGCACATGATGAAAATTTCACTGGGAATGATACTGATTTTGCACAGTATGTATGCAAGAAAGATCCACCAAGTTCTTTAGATTTGAATCAATTGCACACACAGGCACTGCAAGCACTGAATAATCTGATAGATTTTACAAAGCACACAAAAAACATTGATGCTGTGAAAAGTATTATTACAAATGTCTCATCAGCATTATCAATTGCCAAAGGTTTTGAAGCATTAAGAACATGTGTGACAAGCCTGACATAAAGTTTGAAGTAAAAGAACCAGTTACTGGAAACAAACACTTTGAAGCACAGAGAAAATTCTATGCAACGAAAAGAAAACCAGGCAGAAGTAGACTTAGACTTAGCAAACCTGATTCAAAGCAAACTGAGGAAATAAAACTGAAACTTAGTCAAATCACACCAAATGTTTGTGCTGTATGTCTGTGCAAAGAGGATAAAGGCACTGCTGAAGAAATACTTTGGCGACAGTGCAACTCATGTGAAGGATGGGTGCATGTCCAGTGTGACCAAACAACAGGCGGTGATGAATATCAATGCACTCTTTGTACATCTGGCAACTAAAGCAAGATAGTTATGTAGGTCGTTTAGGGAAGAGAGAGACACGGGCTGAACATTGGTTGATTATGAAGCAATGCTAGTATATTTCATCCCATCTCAGGGATGGATTTTAAAATGCCAATGAGACATTGTCTCCTTGACCAGTCGTTTTTATGAGACATTTTCATTTTCTATGAGACAATTAAACATGTCACGGGCTGGCATTTCAGAATTTACTAATCAAGTATCACATAGACGTTGATATGTGTGCATGGCATTGTCATGATGTGTTCTTGTGGATTTGCAAATTATCACATTACAAGAAATAAAGAATTTTGTGATCTGCTGAACTCTCCTGTTGAATTGTTCACTCCACAGACAATACAACACAATTGAAAACACACACACACACACACACACACACACACACACACACACACAGAGTCGCACACACACACACACACACACACACACACACACACACACACACACACACACAGTCACACACAAGAAACAACAACAACACAGATAAAACATGACTACACGGGTCACCACTACAGAAGTCACTGCAAAACTTGTATTTGTCAAATCCCAAGAACTGAAGCCACTGACAGGAAATCCTCTCCCACCAAAAGTCACACTCTGATTCAATTTACCTTTAATTGTTCCTGTAAACCTAGTCGTCTGGCAACACTTGAATTTAGACTCACATCATACACTCACATCATATACTGAACCGTTACTCCAAGCATAATGACAAATGTGACTGTAGGTGATTGATTGTGTCCACACAACAACCAACAGAGCTTTGTGCTGAAACGAAGGACGCAAAATCTTGCCCTCAAAGTAGGAAGCGATGCCAAAATACTTCACTAGAATAGCTCTACTGGGACAATTTAGTATGCGGTCATTGTTGAGACAAAATGTGTTAAGATGCAGTTAAGCACTCAAATAGACAGTCTGTGACTGTACAAGTTTCGGTTCAACTCAACAGTCGGACACTGTATGCAGACGCCAAAATCGAAAACACGCAAACGGAAGTGCAGACGAAAAACCAAGATGGCGGACCTAACCGGATGTGTACACTGCTGTGCGTAGCTTAAAGTGTAGGCTATAGCTAAATCGACAGATCAAATGAAGAAATGGAAGCGACCCAAAATGCCAATGAAGAAGACACAGCAAAAA
>JADBJO010000579.1:615000-617500 GCA_016801955.1 Conus betulinus
GCAGTTAATTCGTCAAACTGCTGCTGCATTCTAAGGAGTTCTTTGACGACTTTCAAAAGAAGCAGCTTACAAGAGTTAAGTTAGAGTTTATTCTGAAGTCCTTAAAGTGTGAGAAGATGCTGAGTTGGAGTCAGCCTGACTGAAACAGAAAGCACATGAATTATAATACCCGCCTGAAACTTCTGCCGGAACATATGAACAACAATCGATGCTGCTTCCGTAAATGAACGAAATACTGCTGAAGCATCCTATCACCCTTTAGCAGTGTACACAGGCAACCACGCCACGCAAATCCATCCCCCTCCCCCCCCCCCCCCCCCCCCCCCCCCCCCCCCCCCCCCAAATGTTCCTCCCCACACTTTGCCGTCGAACAAAACCAAACTCTCAATCCCTTAAAAAATCGATCAGTGACTTGTTGAATTTACAATCAAATTCATCAACCATCCCACACGGCCAACATCAATATATCTCTCTAAAGCAACTCTGAAATTCACTTAAAAGCCAGCCACACAGCTAAACAGTTAATTAAGTAGCTCTAACGATCACCCAAGGGGAATCAATTAATTAACAAATGGCTGACTGAATGAGAGATCGACCGAACAAACCATAGGAACCGCCAGTAGAATTGACTGAACACACGGATGAATGACTGGACAAGCAGTCAAATGAATAACCCACAGACCGAGTGAATGAAAGGATCAATGTATGATTGTATTATGTCCATGCAATGTCCATGTGCAATCCAGCAAGTGAACACAAAAAAAAAAAGAAAAAAAAAAAAACTCCTGAATTCGATACGTCTGTCGTTCAGTCACACCGGCCCAGCATCAGCGAGTCTGATCCGGTACCACAAGCTGTTCTGGTCAAAGCGTTCAAGATGGCGTTTACTTTCACGTTTCAGGGAAACTCGCATGCTACAGTCCAGTACATGATTGCGGAATCAGTGAACACGTGCAATAGCAATACCAGAATGATTCATTGTTGATCAGTACCTAAAGTGTCACGTGACTTGGTTGCCGGAAGAAGCGGCTCGCTCCTATTTGACTGGTTGCTGAAAGCATAGCCTCGATTGAATGAAATAAGCAATAAGTAAAGAAATCTTTGCAAGAGTAAAACCACCGAAAAGATCCATAATGCATGCTATGGAAAATTATCAATGAAGGGACGAAACATCGTGTTTCGTTTTATAACAAACATATTCGTATTCGTGCAGTCGGTCCAGTGATTCAACAAATTGCTCCCTCTGTCGGGAAAAAAAGTTCTTATATCAACATATGTATCATACTGAATCCTTAATGATTACATTCTGCAACACCTAGAGTTATCTTTTTTAGTCTAAGAGTTTATGAGTAGTAGCAAGCAGCTGACAACACATTTACAAAATAGATACACTAAATTAGTTAGGTGATCTACTGATATCTTTAAACAGGACAGATTAGGCTGTGCTGAGGACGCCAGCTTTTTCACCATCAGTTGAAAGCAAACAAACAAACGAACAACAGCAACAACAACAAAAAAAAAAACAGCAGAAATAAATGGAAAACATTTAAACGCAACAAAAAACAACAACAGTCATGACACAATACATTTAAAAAAAACTATATAGAAACAAACGCTGTAAAACGGACAGCCTTTGTCCACTCTGGAGAATTTGTACTGCCGCCCAGGCACACACTCACCAGATTTTAAAAAAAAAAAAAAAAAAAAAAAAAAAAAAAAAAAAAAAAAAAAACTGTAATGTTATGAATTGTAACAAGAGGAAAAGAAGGATACAGAGTATCTGAAAACAAGACGAGAGAATGGACCACAAACGCAGAACGACAGTAAAGAAAAAAAACAACACACGAAAAGCGTGAGAGTGATAGGTAAAATCAAGTCACTACACCCAATACTTTCTTTCTTTTTTTTTCATGCGAGTGCTCAATTCGAACTGAAAGAGCCCTCAACCTACCCACGGAGGCTTGTACAGTGGTAGTAAGTGGAATTAATCCCACCTTACCATGACGCGCACCGATGTGTAAACCGCTCGCTGCACGTCAGATCTCCGCTGGGCCTAACGAGTTCAATGAAATCTCTCCTGGAAAAACCCGTCACTCAGGAGCCTTTTATGTAGTACTAATAGCCTAGTAGACGCAGATGGTTCAACTGCCATGTGTTCATTTACACAGGGTTTTTTGTTTTTGTTTGTTTTTTGTTTTTCTAAACCGTGCTGAAAACGACATCGCTTCGGTTCTTAATTTCAATGAATTTTGCACACAACATTAATATTCGTCCAAAGTTATTACTCATGAACAATCAAAATTAATGTCTATACATAAGGCAGACGCTGACCAACCAATCTGCTTTTGTATGCGTATGCTCGTGCATAAACGCGCGGATGCGCGTGCGCGCACACACATTTTAGCGCGTGCGCGAGCGAGCACACACACACACACACACACACACACACACAAGCAAACACATACACACAAAATAGCACACACATGCGTGCGCGCATGCG